>NQII01000330.1:758893-777621 GCA_002778355.1 Clitarchus hookeri | reverse complement strand
TTACAAAATGTTAGTCACAGGGTATGTTTTTCCCGATGCGCTAAGGTAATCAAAATTACTAACCACAGTGAACACGGAAGTCACTCGGTGCATCGCAATATTCGCAATACTTACTACCAACTACGATACACTGTGAAATTCACACTGTACACTGCACGTACTGTTCCACACACTACCAGCAGACAACTGTGACATGAAATAGGTAAAAATTTAACGGGAAGACCAAACTCGTAGCACATTTGTTTCCTGTTTGGGCATTCTTGTAGAACAAATGTGTCATGGCGATACACATAACTACAAGTAAACAGTTGGGAACGTTTTGTGTGTGTGTGTGTGTTTTCTACTACTTATATCTTGCACAGTACAATCTTCTCGTGAATATAAAAAAGGAACAAGGTAAGCCTTGAAAATGTCAACAGAATGAAATGGTATTCTGACACTGCACAATTACCATAGTTCATATCTGTATACTCTTAGCGCATCGGGGAAAAAACATACCATTTGACTAACATTTTTGTAATATAATGTTTCATTTCCAGAGACATTCTCACATTAAACACTATTCAGCAACCCGAAAGAAGTATATTTGACATAAATTTCACGTGTTTTACTGCATAAACACCTCAATCAATAGCCTTCCTCACCATCACATTTCATGTAATTTTGATTTAACGTGGTTGAGGAACCCAAATGACATGTAATTTAAATAAATTTACGAGTTTTACCCCACAATTTGCCTGATATTCGTAGCCCTACCCACTATCATATTTGGTAGTATGTGATGTGAATATCGTGATGCCCCTAGTAAATTTGTGTTCTGTGTGATAAGCAATGTCAATTAGTACCTTTTTCCGGGAATTTTTTTTATTTTTGGAAAAGACCCTATTTTGAATAATTACAATTAAAGTTATTAATTTGTAAGGTTAGTGAAGTAATTATATTGCAACAGCATCAAGAGTTGGTCAGTTCACAAAAAGTAGCTTAACTCATATTTTTACTATACCCCAAACATTGTTATTCTCTTTTCAGAATGTTACTTTGAACCCAACAGAACCATACCGAAGTGATGACTGTTGAATTGTAACCCCTAATACCGTAGGTGCAGTTTTGCAGATCACAAAATGTAATTGATACTGTCTGTTCTCCCTTCCCCCTTCAATCATGTCATATTGTTGTCAAGTTTTGAAGTGGTATCTGGGACTTCACATTGAGGTAAACATTATGGAGCACAATCACAGAGTTTGGAAAACAATGCCATCTCATCCAAATTTTGAAGCACTCGTGAGCCAGTGGTTATAAGCTGTGTACAAAGAGAACTGTAGTGATGTTGACAATGGTGATTAAGATGTGGCAGTTCACATTATTCCATACCACAAGAAGAGAGTGGTGACAAGAGACAATGCGAGTGGCAGTGAGGATTCTTCATCGCACACAGAAACAAGACATTCTGCCTGAAATTACTGTGGTAAAAACAGGTCCTACAAATGGGTAGCAAGAAACCCATTTGTGTGCAGAACTCGAACATAGAAGCACACTACAACTCCTAGGATTAAGTCATCTTGCGGATGTTGGGGTTGAAGAATGTGCCAGAAAGGTGTGGGATTTGAGAATTAGTGATGAAATATTGAAAATAATCATAAAATGGGCAAATGTGAAACTTAGTAAAGAAAGACAATGCAAATGTGACAGACATGTGTGATGATATAATAGAGCTGAAGGCATTTACTGTACTGCTATTTTCTTCAGCAGCTATCATATCAAATCATGACTACTAGAGCTATATTTGCTACTGACTGATGGTGGTGGCTGGAATGTTTATAGGTGTGTCGTGAGCAGCCATAGATTTTAAATTATCCTATCAAACCTGCATTTGCATAATCCTGATAATAGAAACAAACTTTAAAAAGTCTCACTAAATCCTCTCATTGGAGTAATTTTTGACAAATTTTAAAATAACTGCCAGTTGTTATTACAGTTTTGGTTCTCGTGAATGCTAAAAAGTTTTAGGGGGTGCTGCAAATTAAAAAATTACAAGCCTAATAACCCTTGTTTTGTGCTTTTTATATGTGAAGAAACATTATATTTCCATTGACTAAAAAATTCTGGCGGAGTCCCTCTCTCCAGAAGACCAGTGGTTTTCACAGCTGTTTTGAGTTTGTCATCTACAGTTTGAGGTACCAACAGGAACGTGACTGGTGAGAACTGATTCACTTCAGTTGAACTGATGAATGTATTAAGAAGTAAAATTTATTCATAGATACTGTCAGATAAAACAAATGAAAAATTTTAAATTACTTAAAGTAGCCAGCAAGTTCTTAAGTGTTGGGGTCTGTTCTATTCTGTTTTACAAAAGATAATACCTTGGAGTCGTATGTCCCAAAGAAATGGAAGGCTGTCATTTTTGTTTCTTTGATGCATCACGGTGCTGCCACTGATGAAGATAGGCAGATGCCAGAAATTTTTTCCAATTACAATGTGACAGAAGGAGGTGTCGATGCCTCTGGTGAAAAGTGTGCGGCATATTGTACTGGTCATCGAACATAAAAGTCGCCCATGGTAAGATTGTGTATTGTGTGCTGGACATTAGTGTGCAGTGAATTCTTTAATTTTGTATATTTGTTTCAAAGAAAGGGAGGAAGTTTCTTGGCTGCATTCATGAAAACGTTAGGTGGTATTCTTGTGAAGCTGCATATGGAAAGTTAATGTAACCATGAACGCGAAACGTGAACTGAGAGTTTGCATTCGGAGGTATGCTAGATATAAGTGTCATTTTTATCCCTGCCAAAGAAAAACATGATAAGTGGAATAATTCAGATGATCCAAATAAGAAAAGAAACATGGGTAATTATCCAGAATAGGGGCTTTTCTGAAAAACGGGAAAATAATACCTGCAAATGGTGTATATATGGTCATTACTAATTACACTTAATAGGAATTACATTGCGACTTCGTGTATTTTGCAGTACGAGTATATACCATAAAATGTGATAGTGAGGAGGGCTATGAAGATTACGGTGTTCATGCAGAAAAAACACATTAAGTTTGTCAAATATATATCTATTGGGTCGCTGAATCATGTTAAATGCAAGGGTGCCTCTGGAAACCAAACATTAATTTACAAAACGTGATTCACAGGGTATATTTATACAGACACGCTAACGTTATACGGCTATAAACTACGGTTATCAAGCAGTGTCGGAATATTGTTGAATTGCATTAAATTTCTCAAGGCTTATCTTGTCTATATTCACGAGAGGATTGTACTATGTAACGTGGAATTGCTAGAAAAACATTCATATAGTATATCATACAATAAGATGTTCTCAGGTGTTGTGTACAAGCGATTTACATGTATCGCCATGACACATTTGTTCAAATTGGTTGAACAACAATGCACAGAGACAGGAAACAAATGTGTATTGATTGTGGTCTTCCGGTGTAAGTTTTACGTATTTCGTGTGACGGTTGTATGCTGGTAGCGTGTGGAAGTGCAGTATACAGTGTGAATTTGACCATGCGAAGGCTTGTGATTTGCAAGTGCTATTAAGCGTGTTTCGTTCGAATTATTTCCATTTGACGTGATAAATCTAATTATTGTGTAAAAATACGAGTGTTGGTGTGGAGTTTCAACACATANTCGTATGTCCCAAAGAAATGGAAGGCTGTCATTTTTGTTTCTTTGATGCATCACGGTGCTGCCACTGATGAAGATAGGCAGATGCCAGAAATTTTTTCCAATTACAATGTGACAGAAGGAGGTGTCGATGCCTCTGGTGAAAAGTGTGCGGCATATTGTACTGGTCATCGAACATAAAAGTCGCCCATGGTAAGATTGTGTATTGTGTGCTGGACATTAGTGTGCAGTGAATTCTTTAATTTTGTATATTTGTTTCAAAGAAAGGGAGGAAGTTNAAGAAATTTCTTGGCTGCATTCATGAAAACGTTAGTTGGTATTCTTGTGAAGCTGCATATGGAAAGTTAATGTAACCTTGCATTCAGAGGTATGCTAGATATAAGTGTCATTCCTATCCCTGCCAAAAGAAAAACATGACAAGTGGAATCATTCAGATGATCCAAATAAGAAAAGAAACATGGGTAATTATCCAGAATAGGGGCTTTTCTGAAAAACGGGAAAATAATACCTGCAAATGGTGTATATATGGTCATTACTAATTTCACTTAATAAGAATTACATTGGGACTTCGTGTATTTTGCAGTACGAGTATATATCATAAAATGTAATAGTGAGGAGGGCTATGAAGATCAGGGTGTTCATGCGGAAAAAACACATTAAGTTTGTCAAATATATATCTATTGGGTTGCTGAATCATGTTAAATGCAATGGCGCCTCTGGAAACCAAACATTAATTTACAAAACTTGATTCACAGGGTATATTTATATAGACACGCTAACGTTATACAGCTATAAACCACGGTTATCAAGCAGTGTCGGAATATTGTTAAATTCCATTAAATTTCTCAAGGCTTATCTTGTCTATATTCACGAGAGGATTGTACTATGTAACGTGGAATTACTAGAGAAACATACATATAGTATATCATACAAAAAGATGTTCTCAGGTGTTGTTTACAAGCGATTTACATGTATCGCCATGACACATTTGTTCAAATTTGTTGAACAACAATGCACAGAGACAGGAAACAAATGTGTATTGATTGTGGTCTTCCGATGTAAGTTTTACGTATTTCATGTGATGCTTGTATGCTGGTAGCGTGTAGAAGTGCAGTATACAGTGTGAATTTGACCATGCGAAGGCTTGTGGTTTACAAGTGCTATTAAGCGTGTTTTGTTCCAATTATTTCCATTTGACGTGATAAATCTAATTATTGTGTAAAAATACGAGTGTTGGTGTGGAGTTTCAACACATAAGAATAGACGGTAAACGTGTCCTATACGTGTATATCAGCGATAAATCACCAAGGAGCTATATTCGCTACTTACATGGGTAATGTAANATGTGGGTAATGTAATTTATAGTGCAGTTTTTGCATGGAAAGTAAATGTAGTGAATTGTATTGAAGCGCTTGCGTAGTGCTGCCGCCAGCAATGTAAAATGCATAAGACCTAACCAAATTAAATCTACCTTCACGATTGGTGAATCACATGGGGTGGATGAACCGACACGAGCTTACTTTTTATACTTTTTCTAAAACACTATCTTGTGTCAGCACATACTCCCCCTGTAATCACGTATCGTGAATTTAGGTTAAGTTTTAGGTCTTCTTTCATTTAACGTTGTTAAGGAACCTAGATGACATGTAATTTATATAAATTTTTGTATTTTACTTCACAATTTCCCTGATCTTCATAACCCTCCCCACTATCACATTTGATGGTATGTAATGCGAATATTGGAATGCCCCTAGTAAATTTGTGTTCCGTGTGATAAATAATGTTGGTATATACCATTTTCCAAATGTTTTTTTTTAGGAAGAGCCCCTATTCTGGATAATTACCAAAAAATGGCTTACCTGTGCTTCCTATGCAAACAAAAGACAGTGTTTGGAATATACTAAAAAGTTGTGCATGCACTGTGCTGAGGAAGTATAAATTTCATAGTTCTACAAAACTGAAACTGTTCATTTTTGTAAGAAATTATATTTCTTAACCTTACATGAGGAATTATTTACATATTCAGCAACATTTCCTCAACAATAGCTTGCACTGTATTGAGAAAGAAGTCATTATGACTATATGTAATGTTACATTTTAAGTAATGTACTTGTTTTGTTGTACTAAATGATAGATATGTTTAGTAACAGTTAAACACAAAAAAATGAAATATTCACACTTGTTGAACTAATTTTATTTTCATTTTTGCGCGATGTTTTGTTTTAGGATGTATTATTTTATTACTTTGAGTTCAATAAATATTGAAATAGAATCATAACTATTTTGTTATGTATTTACAAGTAAAAGTATAAATATGATGTATGCATAGTCATAAGTTAGATATTAGTTTTTATGTGTTTTTGACCAAAATGTCTTTGTGGTAGGTATGACAGACCTCACCTCAAGTACTATGCACAAAATGTTTTACCTCCGTGTAAAAGATAATAATTGGCTGGAATAATTGCAACCCTCGCATTTTGTTTCACATACAGGGTATGTTTTAAACACCTTGATTCACGTTACTGAACAATGTCAAGTCGCATTGCTTTTCAAAAAATTAAAAAATATGCCGTTCTTAAAGTTTTTATTTCCATCCCTCCAATATGAAAACTAATATTTTATGCAAAAATACCTGCACAGATGTATCATAAGAATACATAGCATGTTGATATGTAATTTAGTTAAATGCGTTTAGAAAAACAAAATATATTATTTTTCTTTAGCAGATATTGTTTTTCAAGCCATATTTCCTGATAAATGGTGTAAAAAGTAAACTTATGAATAAATGTATTTAGGTTAGTTCACCAACAAAAATTTGTGTTTGGTTACATAAAAATTAACATAAAGTTCTTCTCTTGTTCCTCCCCCCCACCTAAATGTTACACTTCTTCAAGTAATGTAGTGGGGCATAATTCTCAGCGTATTCCTCAATAAACTTGGCAAAATACCCCAAGGTGCCTAAAAATCTCATAACACGTTTACATTCCTGGGTGGTGGAAAACTCATAATCTGTGCNAAACACAAAAAATGAAATATCCACACTTGAACTAATTTTATTTTAATTTTTGCGCGATGTTTTGTTTTAGGATGTATTATTTTATTACTTTGAGTTCAATAAATATTGAAATAGAATCATAACTATTTTGTTATGTATTTACAAGTTAAAGTATAAATATCNTAAATATTGAAATAGAATCATAACTATTTTGTTATGTATTTACAAGTTAAAGTATAAATATCATGTATGCATAGTCATAAGTTAGATATTAGTTTTTATGTGTTTTTGACCAAAATGTCTTTGTGGTAGGTATGACAGACCTCACCTCAAGTACTATGCACAAAATGTTTTACCTCCGTGTAAAAGATAATAATTCGCTGGAATAATTGCAACCCTCACATTTTGTTTCACATACAGGGTATGTTTTAAAACCTTGATTCACGTTACTGAACAGTGTCAAGTCGCATTGCTTTTCAAAAAATAAAAATATATGCAGTTCTTAAAGTTTTTATTTCCATCCCTCCAATATGAAAACTAATATTTTATGTAAAAATACCTGCACAGATGTATCATAAGAATACATAGCATGTTGATATGTAATTTAGTTAAATGCATTTAGAAAAACAAAATATATTATTTTTCTTTAGCAGATATTGTTCTTCAAGCCATATTTTCTGATAAATGGTGTAAAAAGTAAACTTATGAATAAATGTATTTAGGTTAGTTCACCAACAAAAATTTGTGTTTGGTTACATAAAAATTAACATAAAGTTCTTCTCTTGTTCCTCCCCCCACCTAAATGGTACACTTCTTCAAGTAATGTAGTGGGGCATAATTCTCAGCGTATTCCTCAATAAACTTGCCAAAATACCCCAAGGTGCCTAAAAATCTCATAACACGTTTACATTCCTGGGTGGTGGAAAACTCATAATCTGTGCAATTTTATCTGTATCCATCAACAGCTTACCTTGGCCAAATAAACCCTAGAAACGTTATTTGTTTATGGGCCCGAAAGTTTTTTTCTGGGTTTGTAGTAAGTCTAGCTGATCTCAGTTTATCCAGCCCTAGTGTCACATGCTGCAAATTTTCCTCAAATGAGTTTGAATAGATGCAGATGTCATCAAGATAAGAAATCACAAACTTAAACTGATACTCTTCCTACAAATAATTTAGTATTCTAGACAGATACTGCTCCCCAAAATTCACACAGAATGGCACCCACTTCCATTCAAACTGTCTCCAAGGGGTCACAAAACTGGTAAAAGTTTTATTCCCTTCTTTTTAGATGCATCGGTGGAAAGTTAAGTGTAAATCCAGTACTGTAAAATATTTGGCTCCAGACAAATACTGAAATAAAACTTCTATATTTGGTGAGGGAAATGCATCTAACTAGATTTTTTTATTCAATAAATAATAATCCCACACTATCATAAACTTTTTGATTCCTTTTTCCATACTGTCTCGTACTATGTGTAATAACGCCTTGTTCTTGTAGATCATGAATAATGTTATGGAAAGCTCTCAATTTTGGGGATGAACACTGATATGACATACGCTGCACTGTTTCATCAAAAAGCTCAATTTTGTATGGCATATGTTGCATCTTCCCAACTTAACAGTGAGCACACCACTATACATTTTCCTAATTTCTTCTAACTGCACCCTCTAAGCATTGGTTAATTCCTCTCAATCGCTTTCCACTCCTACCGTAGCGTTTTGAGTTGTAACCTTTCCATTACATGTTCATTTTACCCCATGATCTTTGTGAAAGCAAAAACCTAGCATTTTATCTTTACAATTTATCACTGCCCTGCTTGCTACTAAAAAATTCAGTCCTAACATCAGGTCACAAATTAAGCCAGGCATAACCTAAAATCATCAGGACCTTGAATACTTACGCAGCTTAAAATGCAAGTTCACACAAACCTTGACTTTTTTCAATTGACCTAATCCATTTCCAGATGAAAACTGCAGTTTAATCTTATTCTTGACCTTGGAATTACACTTTACCAAGTCACTGAAAAAATTTTGTCTAACAAAACATGCAGTAGCTCCCATGTCAATCATTACGTNAGGCATAACCTAAAATCATCAGGACCTTGAATACTTACGCAGCTTAAAATGCAAGTTCACACAAACCTTGACTTTTCTCAATTGACCTAATCCACTTCCAGATGAAAACTGCAGTTTAATCTTATTCTTGACCTTGAAATTACACTTTACCAAGTCACTGAAAAAATTTTGTCTAACAAAACATGCAGTAGCTCCCATGTCAATCATTACATGNAATTACACTTTACCAAGTCACTGAAAAAATTTTGTCTAACAAAACATGCAGTAGCTCCCATGTCAATCATTACATGCACACTTTTATCACCTGTATTTAATTATACCCAGCATTTTTTCTTTCCCTTTATTGACATCCTGTAAAATGCTAACTTACGCTCTTAGCTCTGCGTCTGTTTTATGACATGCATAGTAATTATGCAATTCCTTACATAATACTTTATAATGTGTAGCCAAATGCCCTCTCTTCCTGCAATTATAACAAGAGACCTGTTTCTCACCTTTTTCACTACCATTTTGCGTTGTTACTGGTTTTACGAACGTCTTGTTGGCCTTCTGGTAAAATTGTTTACAAGTGTACATTACGTTATCAACCTGAACGGCCCATGATTTCAGTTGGTTAACGTCCTCAGGTTTGTATAAGAAGACTCATTGCTGATGCACATGAGGTGCCTGGTTTCCTTTAGTTAAATTTATTAATTGTTTACCAGCTAATTCAAATAAAAAGGCTGNTGATGCACATGAGGTGCCTGGTTTCCTTTAGTTAAATTTATTAATTGTTTACCAGCTAATTCAAATAAAAAGGCTGTGCATGATCAGTAATATCTTGAATATATTCACAGACATAATCACGCTCCAAATCTCCCTTTGTCTGCTTAGGGGATAACCTCTCCCATAAACGACCCTTAACCATCGTCCAATCTCATACTTGAGGTAAAATTTCTAACAACACTTCTAATGCTAGCCCGGAACAACATAGTATGAGCCCTTGAATCAATTCAGCACCATCACTTACCACTTTGCTATGTTTCACACTATCTACTTTAAAACGAATTGAAGGGTTGATAGCAAAAACTGTATTAGTCCAAAAAGTAACTTTTTCAGGGGAAAAAACCGTCCCTTATGTTGATTGTAAGCATTAATATAGCAAGAATTTGTTGAGACATAGGTGTACATCCAAACAGTTTCAGCTATCAATTGCAATAGGAAATATTGTTTCCTTTTCCAGAAATTAAATTTATTATTTTGGACTTACCCACTTTTTGTTGAATGTTGCTTTGTTTGCTGACAAAAGGGTGTTGTTTGAAATTAAAATCAAATAGAGACATACAACTGGATAATAAATTTACACATTTACTAACTAGAAAACTGCACATGGCATTCAGGGTTTGTAAGGTTATGTTAGGTATTTTAGTCAGAATAAGTCAAGGAACTGATGCTATTGCATGAACCATACGTGAGCATCATAAATAGCTCACTATTTGCAACCACTGCTATTTTTGCCATCATCAACCTCAAATTCACTGTTTCTGTTGTTGCTGCTACCGTTTCCTGGTCCTCCAGAAACAACACATTCGTAGAATATTTGGTTGACAGAGCTTTCCAAGTAGTCCATTAGTTTGGTTGAGATCTTTTGCTTAAGCAGCCTTAATCCCTGGGTTGTCGTGGTACAGTGCAGGAATCTTCAAATAAGATGCAAGCGGTTCTCGACATTGTACAATGTGTTTTTGATTCTGAGCATGTGCACTCTCAGCTTACTACTTGTACCATATGTGCCTCCTTCAGCTGTAATCAAGGTTTAGGTGTTTTCAAGAACAAAGATCAGTTGCTACTTTCATGTCTTAGAAGTCATCATCTCTCTTTATATGGAGAGAGAGAATGGAGTTGGATTTTTCCTCGCAGTACGAATGACATTATCCCAATCCACTGGTAACTCTGTAGATGTTGTGATCTTTTTCCTTTGGCCGATTAAAGAAAAATCTTGATTATCTGGCATGTATAAGAGTTCTTTTATTGGGAAAATGTAAGCTACCTTGTCATACAGTTTTAATACATGGACTAGGCAGTATACAATATGGACCAGAATTCATAGGCCAAATTCCAGGAGGTGATTCCTTGTGGAAAATAAGGTAGGGTATACATTGACAAACTATCATGTGGTGAATATTAAGGGAGGTACGCAGTGTTGAAAATTGATTATTGAAATGCATAAATGTAAATATTGCAGAAAGTACTTAGGTTGGAGCGACCAAAATCGAAATGGTGTTTCACGAATCAGAGATAGTAAATCTGCGGAAAAATTTGGCTGGTCAAATCATCCCCATTCATTGTATAATTATTGATTTTCACTCTCTTTTCGCAAGGAACTTAGGAACACTAGGCAGTAATGAATAAGTCAAGGCACATAATTGCACAGTGAAAACAAAAGGTCCTCTTATCCAAACCCTACATTTCATCGAGATATCTCCTTAATTGGGGTAATCCACAATTACTGGGCAACACAAATGAACAATACAAAAAAATTGCGCAAGCTGTAATCCGAACCTGGGACCCCTGACACCATAGGGAGAATGATTGTGACAAACTAGTGCCACCACATCAGTGTTTTCTAGCAGAAACCTGACTAGTCATTGACATTACCAGTTTTCGTCAGAATGGTAATGGACATATCAACATTTTGTAGAAACTCCACGTTTTCAGTTCCTTAAGATGTGGTTTGGCAGAATCAAATTCAACCATAAGATGCACCTCTCAATACAGCACAAGTACCCATTGTAATATAAAAAATGGGATTTTTGGTCTAATCTGGTTTTTATAATCAACCCCTCAAAATGTAGAAGACATTAATGATTATAAGTTTCAAGCTTAGGAACAACAACCAGTAAAGGAATTACTGTGATATATATATAAACACACTTTACCCCGCGGTTTCTCAGGAAACGTCGCCACACGTGCCATTATCCCCACTTAACATTACTTCCACTAACACCATCACTCTCATCCGTAATTACAATAACTAATTTTCTATGCAATACATCAATATTATCACCCACCTCACTACCTGTAGCGCGTACGTTTGGCAGCAACTCACATTTATTAAGCTTGTAATCCAAGAAATACGCATGTTGAACCAAACTACTACTACACTGAATCACAAACTACCTCAAAAACAGAGTGGTACAGATTTGAGAATGTATATTTCAAAACTACGTTCTCCATAGTTTTGTTCCCTAGGACTAGTTTTGCATTCCTATTATTGAACCAGAAAATAAAACACTCAAAATTTACTTGGGATTTATACTTACTACAGATATGTTTTGCAACAATTTGAAAAATAAAAGGCCTAAGCTCAGAATTTTCTTGTCGCTCATTTCATCCATGCACTATAAAATATATTCGTACCAATACACACATGTGGCACATTAAATTATTAAGTTCAAGCAAAATACTATATAGTCGCGCCCTTATCTGTTACTATAAACNTACCATAAAATATTTTCGTACCAATACACACACATGTGGCACATTAAATTATTAAGTTCAAGCAAAATACTATATAGTCGCGCCCTTATCTGTTACTATAAACTGCATATTCAATTTAACCAGAAATATTTTCTCAATAACTGCTATTACTTTTCTGTCTACTGTGCACCTCGTGCTCACGGCAATAAAAAATAACAATAGTTCACAATTAATAACTTGGTGTTAGAAGAAATTCCTTATAAAAAATTAAAAGGTTAATTTTGCAGACAGAATTGTGTTTCTTGAAAACCGCAGCTACGCCACTGCTACTGTTATGCAGGGAAAAAAAGCAATGAAAACCCTATTTTAAATTTTGCATTACACACTGCAAACCCAGAGTCATCTGTGTAGACTATAGTGTAATTATCTAGTGTAGGGGCTTTTTTGAAAGAAAAAAAACCCCCGAAATGTGGTATATTTCCACTCTACTAATTATGCAGAACGTGAATATACTAGGGGCATTAACATCCAACCAATTTCGTGATATGTGCCCACCTAACCTAACTGAACCTAACTCCACAACGAGTGAATCACTATTTTACATTTTTGAACTAACCTAGGATAGAAGGGTTTTAAACTACGCTAGGATTTTAGGTTAATCTACGATTTTAGGGTTTTAGTAACAGTTAAACACACCGGAAGTCTATGAATCAACTCACCTAGGTAGGCGAACTGCCGTGCATCTTACCTCAATCGACAAAACACCACTATCTACTATAACATAAAGTAACACCCGCCACATAGGCGAATATTACGCACAGAAGCACTAGTTTTTGCACCCTCAAATCTTAAATCACAAGCCTTCGCATGGTCGGATTCGGACGTCAGAACTCACAATCACAAAAATTACATCAGCTCTGTCTCGCGTCTCAAACTCAATTAATGGCATCTCGAGTACAACGTACAATCCCGTGACAAAGACGTATACAGTAAACAGCCAATAAGGTGACGGCACGATGCACATTTATTCACGTCACTAATGCATTAATTCACCAAAAGTTAAGGCATCCGGCATAAATAAAGCGGCGAGCAGCAAGTACTATGAACTATTTTATTTAATACGTTCTATTTATTTTAACATTACGCCTTCCTGAATATCCGCGGCCGGTAGGTAGCGTCGGAAACAGCGATGCACAGCCATTAAACATGGCGACCAAAGTAAACATAGCGGCTGAAGTGCTCGTACTTTTGACAAATTTTTTAAAATATTTTTATTGTAACATTAAGCCCTCTTCAATATTAAATAGGTAAGCTGTGCAGAACCTATTAATGCTACTTTTGTTGGTCTAGGACATTTCCTTCAGAAAAGCCCCTACACTAGATAATTACAGATGACGGCTGACTACTGCTCTTGAATGGCAAAACTTCAAACAGCTGTTTTCAGGGGCAATGTTATTTCCACTGCAGGCACACTCGCCAAACACATCTGGATTCTTTTCACCAGCAAAAAGCCACTCAAGGCATGTCAAAAATGCAAACTTTACAAGGAATATTATACCTCAGTATCTTGCTCTAGATACCATAATGAGTGTAGCAACTTTGCCAAAACTACCAGTCAAAACGATGGCACCTTATTTAGGGCACACAATTAGCAACATCCCTTTGGCTACACTTTCAAACTCCATCGCAAAATGTTCAGACAAGGAGTCGCAAGTCACTGAATGGATACTAATGTCAAATAGCCAGTTTTATTTTAAATATTTGTTCATCCATTTCCTCACACGTGACATACCACCGCAAAGCATTCACCAATCATATTATGTCGGCGGAGGTCTGATCGAAGGAAAAGAACTCGTTACATCACTGTACTCCAGAACTGCCCATCTTGCTAATTTTTAAATTGTGCCAAACAATGCTAAGTTAAATAAAAGAGTACACCCTTTTCCGTCCACGGTACACAACCACGTCATTCACCCAAGTCGTTCCAAACTCCTTCAACTGCACATTATATAACAGCCTGCAGCCTCTCCCTCGTGAGATTTGTTCCACAGACGCGCCCTTGATTGCACACACTCGGGCTGTGCCGCGCAGAGCTAGGTGACAGAGTTACAAATAAAGTTATAAAACTCTGTGGAATGCGCACTAAACACCAGAATTAATGAAATACATAACTATTATGCACAACTTAGGGTAAAACACTTGTGACACTCAGCAAGGCATCACAAAAATCTCTCTTCACTTGGTGTGTACTGTTAGTGGCACAAGTCACATGGAATGCATAATAGCTTAAATTAAGCTAGGTGTACTAATATGTGTACCTGATATAATAATAAAATATATTGCTACTTTAATGAGCAAGCCCAGTTACAGGTGAAACTTCAGAGAAAAATTGATTAAACATTAACTACGAAAATAAAATTACTTTTTGAAAAGAAAACTTACATGCTGGTTTGAAACCCAAGTACTTGTGCATATGTGTGTGTGTATGTAATAATTTAAGTATGCACATATGTAGATGTAAATCAAATTATATTGTACCAGTACCATAAAAATGTAGAAGTGATACAAAGTCACTGCATTAGGGAAAGGGAGCTTATTGTACTAGTATGTACTCAGCACTATGAATGTTTTAGGGTTAAGAAAAAGGGGTGGAATGGCTTATTCATTGAGCCTGAGCAGAGGATGTCATTTTAATCATATTCATACTACAGCTTCCTTTGTAAAGATCCGAATGTGGAGTTAAGGGGTTCTGTGTTCACCAACTGAAATTATCCTTTTGCACCTGGCATCAATCCATACCTTTTGAACAAGTTTTGATAAATTTTTTTGCAATGTATTTTGTTGCGAGTATAGTGACTGAATACTATATTTCAGTAACATAATAGAAAGAAATAATGACGGTAGATTTTATTTATAATAAGAAGAAATAAAAATGAACATTAAAAATTAAATTTTATCTATATGTGTCCTAGCTTCTCATGCCATATTGTGTGCAGTTGATAAACTCTTTAGTCATTCACATTGAAAAATGTCACCTTCAATTTTTTTGAACCTATGTACTATATATCTTGGTCACTTCTAAACTGAGTCCCACCACATTTTGCATGCGACTAGAAATATGGAAGGCCATCTAAAATTTTTGATGTAAGAGTCGCTTACTTGTACTGGTAAATTTTTGTACTATATATGCATGTGGTCTTACAGGATGAAAAATAAACTAAACTAAACACTTTAATAAATAATAGTTTTTATTATTAACATACAGAATTGAAGAGCTTTGTTGCATATCACAGAGAAAACCTAAAATATGACACACACACACGTGCACACAATAAACCAGAAACATGATTATCAGTTAACATTTATGTTAATAATACATAGATAAATTTGCAAAATTAATTGAGTAACTAATTAAACCAGACAAACCATGAGATAACTAATTGGACAAAGTGGAACAATATTTACAGATACATGCAACAATTCAGGATGAAATGGTGAAAATAGCACAGGTGGAGTGAGGACATAAGGCAAAGGCAAACAAATATGCAAAAAAACTGGAAGATGCAACACAGATGAACAGAGCAATGATGAAATAATAGCAGTGTTTTGGGAATTGGTACTTGGAGAATCACCTGTTTGTCATTTACGTATGTTTCTACATCCGTTAATTTTGGCAGTTTTCTCTGTTATGGGTGTCTGTGGCATACAACATATGTTAGTTGGCACAATGACATATCAATTTTTACTTCAGGCTATTCCATTGTACTTGTGTACCTAATGATGTAAACTTGAGGACATAAAAATATGCATTTCTTGTTTTGCTATGCAATATGTAACCAACTGGTACAGGTGCAGGACATGTTATTTTAGAAATTTTTCAGTTGATGATATTCAAGATGGTAAGCTTTAAACAATATCAGTAGTTTGAGTCCTGTGTGGCTGTGACTTTAATATTACAACTTCTAAAAAAATAAACATTACAAAAGTTTTTTTCATTTAAAGAAGGAAATATCACAATCACTTTCAAGTTGCCAAAGTTGTACTTTCATTTTAGTTTTAGTAGTCTGTAAGTTGCTGACTACTGACTGTACATTTATATATTAGAAAGTTTGGTAAATGTTTGTTGCTTAATGCTGTAATAAATAGTCGTATTTTCAGACTTCGGATTGGAAAAATCTATTGTCAACCTGAAAATGTCTTGTAAGAATTTATACTGAAAACTGAACGTAATACTGTACTTTTATCACAAGGTATGGTAGAATTTTGCCAAATTTATAGGTGTTATATAAAGTTTATAACAGTAACTTACAAAATGTGGCACTGGGTAATACTAATTTTATTTTCTCGTAATGATGAACAATGCGACAAGTTAGCAGATGCTAACTGTTAAAATACCTTGCATTTTTTTTTTATTGTTTTAATCCGTTTTGTATAACAAATACAACTCTTAACCTATGAGAAATTCACTATACAGGTAATTGTGTGGGTACAATATTTATTTTAGATACAGACATATCCTCCACAATATCTGGTTTTATTACAGGTGGGCTATAAGAAAAATGTTGAATTCTGTTTTGAAGTACGATTCCTTTCAGTGCACTGATGTGAATTTTTGCTGTTGGACTAAAGATGCTTGTTTTGCTACATTAACAATATTAAAGGTAATGTTTTTACCAGATTGCTATATACACTCTATTATACCTTCTGCGGTATGTAGTAGGCCTACACAAATTGTGTGCAAATTTTCAACCTCTTTAATTGTACCTCAATGTGTACTTTAGGTAACCAGTTTCATAAATGCAATTTATACTGAAATTATTGTTCTCTCGTGTAAGCCATGTAACCAATTTAGTTTTTTCCCTTCAGTGTATATTGAAACCAGAACAAATGAAGAGTAAACTATTTTCAAGTATAGAATGCCCACGACAAATAAAATAATTCTGAAGGTTCCTAACAGCAGTATGCCATATTATTTATAAACACCATTTCACATTATTTGATAATCTAGCTGATTAAGGACCAGATGTTTGTGTTGGTCAAGACAGAGCTGCTCCTTACTGTACTTATTGCTTTCGAAATTCAGAAAGTAGTGAACAGTACTTAAGATAGTTCACAATTTTTTGGCTGATTATCACATCAGGCTGCAGCAGTGTACATACTTGTTAGTCCATCTTTGATATGTGATAAAAAGAAAGGTTTTTCAATGCATTGGGTAATTTTTACTGGGAAATAAAATATTGTGGGTGTAGAGGTAGTTGGAGAGGAGTGGATGTTTTAAATTTAGTGATTTCTTTAGAAGTGAAGTTTAAGGGGTTGTGCTACATTATCAAAATAACATTACTGCCAGTTTATTTAGCTTATTGTCAAAATTAAAGAATGTGTTTTATCTTGGTATCAGTGTAAGTGGCATAGAAAATTGCCAGGAAAGATATGGCTGTTAACTTTCTTGAGATTGGTAGTGATTTTTTTGTTTTGTTTTACGAGTTCCACTATGTTTGGAATCGCAAGTAGAAAAGTATTGCAAAAAATATTAGTATGTGAACTGTGTTGTGTGTTGTGCATGGCATGGTAGTGGAGTTTGGAGTGACTGGTTGTTGTTTCCAGCGATACACACAGAGTGGCAGTCTGTCTCGTGTTGGCTTAGTGCCCACCCACCCACTTCTCTTTGGTTGATGGGGGAGGTGACTCACGGGAATTACACTCTTATGAATAACTCAGCTGCAGCAACCTTCTCTCCAGCTATCGACCTAAACTAGTTGCAACCCTCCATCTTTGGCATGCCCAAAATAGAAAACAGATTGCGTCTTTGATTAGTTGCATGACCGCGTAGTTTTCCCACTGGAGATTTAGGATTGCCATGGAACATAATTTTTGAGCAGCTTCTTGACTTGTCTGCATATTCCAGCAACTAAAATTGTNTGATTGGTAGTGATTTTTTTGTTTTGTTTTACGAGTTCCACTATGTTTGGAATCGCAAGTAGAAAAGTATTGCTAAAAATATTAGTATGTGAACTGTGTTCTGTGTTGTGCATGGCATGGTAGTGGAGTTTGGAGTGACTGGTTGTTGAAAGTAACTGTTTCCAGCGATACACACAGAGTGGCAGTCTGTCTCGTGTTGGCTTAGTGCCCGCCCACCCACTTCTCTTTGGTTGATGGGGGAGGTGACTCACGGGAATTACACTCTTATGAATAACTCAGCTGCAGCAACCTTCTCTCCAGCTATCGACCTAAACTAGTTGCAACCCTCCATCTTTGGTATGCCCCAAATAGAAAACAGATTGCGTCTTTGATTAGTTCCATGACCGTAGTTTTCCCACTGAAGATTTAGGATTGCCATGGAACATAATTTTTGAGCAGCTTCTTGACTTGTCTGCATATTCCAGCAACTAAAATTGTTATTTTCTCTTTATGTCAGTTTCAACGGTTACGAGAATTCTCAGAGTGGTATTATTATTTCATTGTGGTATGTGGAACAAATTTGTTAACCTGCAGATGTGTTTCCCAAATATGGACGTACTCTCCAGTGTAGGAAAATGCCATCTAAATTAATTAACTCTTAAAAAAAAA
>NQII01000330.1:733153-746961 GCA_002778355.1 Clitarchus hookeri | reverse complement strand
AAAAAATGTGGGGAGGCGAGAGAGAGAAAGAAAAAAAATCTCGAGCCGCGCAGGTCGCGTGTAGTCGGTGACGCGCAGGGAAATCCCAAGCGGGTTGGGTGCCAATTTGACACCGGCCTGCGAAGACACGCTCTCTCACACAATGACGGCGAAAAATAAGTCTTGGTGTGATCGGAGTGGATAGAGAAATCGGAATTATTAATAACAACGGATCTCATCCTGATAGCATGGCTTAGTTCATGTTTTTAAGTGTCTCGCTTCTACACGGAAAATCTATAAGATGAAAGGACACAATCAAACTGAGCTCCGAACTAGTAACACTCGGCGCTAATAAATCGAATTCAGATATCTTTGGGCGGCTCTTAACGAAGTCTTGAGAGTCGATGAGGGTGAAATGAGGTTATAATGAAGCAGCACCGGAATGCAAGGGCGGGGGAAACGGGAGATCCCTGAGAGAACCCGCCGGCACGAATCCCACTTGCGAAAATCCGGGAGTGACTCGGCCGGGATTGAAACCGGTTCGCCTTGGTGGGAGACAAGCAGTCTAGCCGCTTAGCCACCGCGACCCCTCATAAATCGAGTTATGTAGGAAAAGGAGGGGGGGGGGAGCTGTGTGCGAACCACCGCAGGTCCTACCGCCTTTACACTTCACCATGACAACTGCAGTTGACGACCCTCGTGGCGGAGTAATTTAGACAGTGTAAAAAAAATTTGTAATATTTAGAGGAATTGTTTGCAATCTTATAAACGTTAGTTAACAGTACAAAAATTGATATTGTAAAATTACATGAGCTGTATTTGTAATAGACCTCAAGAGATGTTTGCACTGTACCGGCCAGTATACACGAGCTCAGGAAAAAAAATGGCGGACACTCAACAACGTTAAACCGTATTTAGCGGTTTCTACAGAAATTATGGGTGATGTAAAGCGTGGTTGCACGCAAAAATAAACGTAAAGCATGTTTAAATAACTCAATAATAATAAAATAGAGAAGACTATTAAAAAAAAAAACACACATGATACTATTACACTTTAACTGTTAACGTTTCATATGCACACAAAACTCATAAACTGAAATAAATGCGTTCTTCTTACCCGAATAACAGTACTTCTCACCTAGTGCGCAGTGTTCTCATCGCACTGCGTGTACCATGGGACTTGCATTGGTGAGCCTATTATTTTATTGGTGGGAAATCTGTGGGAAGGTTCAATGTAGGGCCCT
The DNA here is from genome assembly GCA_002778355.1 of Clitarchus hookeri. Lineage (NCBI taxonomy): Eukaryota > Metazoa > Arthropoda > Insecta > Phasmatodea > Phasmatidae > Clitarchus > Clitarchus hookeri. Next base: position 745,738 of record NQII01000330.1, on the reverse strand, counting down.
TGAGTAGTTTGGTATGTATCTGAAGCGTATATTTTGAAATACAGCGCTTTGAATAAGCCGTTTTGAGCCATTTTGGAGTACTCTGAAATGGTGTTTCTAATGTGCGTGACGTCTTGAAAGCACTGGACATCCCTCGTCTGATGTGTGTGTTCTTTTCGTGGATCAGCACATTGGACGCACGTTTAATAGTTTCGTAGAAAAACTGGTATTTCAAACACTACAACGCAGTTCAAGCGCCAGTCAAGCGCCAGCCTCAAGTNGTCAAGCGGGAGCCTCAAGTTACTATCATCGAGGACGGGAATCAGCTCCAGGTCCCGGCGGCAGGGAATTTTCCATCGGAATTCCCACATGCATTAGTGTGACGGATAGCAACTTTGTGCGGGGTATTTCTGGGAATTCTTCCGTTTATGCCGCCGCGCCACTTGCATAACCTCATCCATTATTCAAGCCCGCCAAGAACGATAAGCCCTGTAACATAGGGTAGGGCAACCCGATAATGTCTTGAAGGGCCACTTAAGACACTATGTGAGCAAAGAATCACCTTCAGCAAACTGGCGAATATAACCATACTATTGTTACATGTTGCTTTGCATCTCTTCCGTTGACTCGTCCTGCGAGAGAGAAGGTGCGTGTGAAGCCTATCGCGGACTCTTGCACCCACGACCTTCAGCGGATTGAATTTCTGATGTTATCTTTGAAAGAATGTTATGGTCAGCGAGAGTAGTTAAGCCGCGACGGGCCTCCGAGCCGAGAGTTCAGAATTAGGATGGTTGTGCGACCTTGAGCGACAGACGTGTGTAAGACAGCGTAGCGACGAGCCAGCAGAGCGTCGTGTGGCGGCGAGAGTGAAGAGTGCGGACTGCGAGCATCGGTACTGTGGAGAGCGAGACTGGTGGGCGGATGCATGAGTGACATTTGGAATGATGATAGTAGTAGTTGGGTGATGGGCATTTGGTGGCAAGGGGAGTGGCACCATCCGCCATATTGGATTTGCCATCTTGGATGTTGTCACAGCCGCCATATTGGTAGCCATATTGTGTTTTTGCACTTTATTCTTTAGCATTCTATCTTGTATTTTCATGCTCTATCATTTTGTCTTGGCTGTCTGTCATTCCATATTGTTCGCCATATTGTTTACCAATTATTCACCTTCGCATCTGCCGCATGCTGTAGTTCTCTCATCGTCCGCTAAGAGTTCACCACCGATCCCTGTAATGTTGTGTATTGCAGCTAGTGTGTGCTACCCTATTACTCATCTTCGTTCGACCCTGCCATCTTGTTTCCACTTGTCCTTCATCGCCTGCTAGGGGCGCTGGTGTCGCTCTCACTCGGTCGCCATGTTGGTAGTAGAATTGGCCTCTAGGGGCGCTGCTTTTTTTAAATTTTGGATCTCAAAATATCATCTGGAGGAGGGCGGGATCGAACTGCCGAGCCTTGGGTCGGCATGCAGACGCCTTAGACCACTCGACTATCGGGACGTGCTGGGACAGGGGTTAAAAATAATATGTAATATCACCTGTATGGGAAAAAAATTACATTTAAAAACAATGTTAATTTTGTTGTTCTAGTTTGTAGTAATAATTGTTTATATTTTTTTTTTGCTATCCGCGACTTATATAAACCAGCAATAAGTATTTTTTTTTTCATATAGTCATAATTCTTTTTTAACTATATATTTTATTTTTAGGTATATGTTTTCTTTTTTGAAATATTATGAAAGGTGTACCTTAGAAATAAAACACATTTTTTATTAAATTTTTGTTCATTTATGTTACTGGAGTTGAGTTTGCGAGCATGCATGGACAGGCAGGGCAGCTGACCTTGTCAAAACAATCGTAAAACGATCAGACATCTAGGAATCGAATCATTTATAAATAATAAAAAATATTTTACTTATCATTTGAAAAATGCCTAAAACTAAAATAAAAAAAAATACAATAAAGTGTATCGAAAATGTATTTTTAATGCAAAATCAGTAAAAAAAATTAAATTATGTAATTTTTTCACTTTCCCATGACTTTTTGCAACATTAAAAAAAAAAATACTCATGGAGGGGTGGGGATTTGAACTCACAGCCTTTCGAACATGAGTCGAATACTCTAACCACTGAGCTACTTAAGCAACGCTATGTATACTATCTAAAAATCCCAACGAAACTTTGCGTGTCGTAACCCTTGTGCCGCGTGTCTACTGTTGGTTTCGTTCAGCTCCTTGTACGCAGCGGGAAATGGATTTCGCTCTCTTTGTTCGGAGCTAGAGATATATGTAGAAGGAAGTGTTGTAGAATAAATCACACCCATTACGAAATGTTGTAAATAAAGAGCATAAAATTTAGTGAAGACTAAGAGGAAAGCTTTATTTTTAGGAACGTGTACAACGTGTTTCCAAAACATGGGGACAAACTTCGGCAGTGAATTCCTGACGAAAATATAATTTGAAAATGTGTGAGTGCCACTTTTCTTTTCAAATGATTAAGGGAGCTGTGCGCTTCTGAAAATTCCTCATTTAAATTGCCCTACTTTGTGTTGTGGTTTGCCTACTTCATATGGAACATACGTTCAGTTTTGAATGTTCAACATGAATGAGCTCAACAAACGTNCGTTCAGTTTTGAATGTTCAACATGAATGAGCTCAACAAACGTTTCACGTGAGTGTGTTCCGACAAGACGACCTTTTTTTATTAATTTAGATAACTGATCGCATTTTGAAATTCGAATTTTGGAGACGCATAGTTTCCTTAATAATTACTTTAGGGGATACATTGTACATACATTTTCGTCTTATATTTTCGTAAATAATTGTCTGTGCCGAAGTTTGTCACCGTATTTTAGAAAACTTGGTATATTTGTTTTATTTCTGATGCAGATATTTTTTTTTACAGAGATTACAAATATATTAACGCGGCAGTTGCCACTGCAGTGACAATATGCCGATCCTGAACAATATCAAGGAAGTGGGCCGACGATGATGTAAAATGAGAGAAATCTTTGCTATCTCGTATTGTATGCCGGTGCCCACCCCACGCCCCGTCATTCATGTAACAGACTCTCGAAACGTGATAACGCAACATACCCTATCTATGTCTGTCAGTCTGGTTTAATGTACCACAGCTGATACGAGGTATCGTTACGAACTGTCAGAAAAGTTGCATACGCTATTAATTCGTGAACTAAAACTGTAATACTCTTCTTTTCACCATATACGTCGCAGGGAAAGTTGAATCGACAATGGCATCCAATGAAAAGTAGGGATCACAATGGTAAATCAAATCAGAACACATTCTCAGTGTGTTGGCTGATTTTGCTTCGTAGAAATTATTGCGTGCTTGAGAATATGACGACAGTCTAGCGCAGCTTGGTTTTGATTAAAATTCACGTGTCAAATTAAATCCCTTCTAATGTGTATTGATGTAGAATACTCGGACGATGCGATGTCTGTAGCGTAAGCATAGATAAATTATCCGTTGGCGTGGACAGAAGAGGCGGGGTTTGTGCAGCGTATGGGAGCTGCAACGATGAGACGATAGGGTGCAGCAGCGGGCATTGCACCGACCATATGGTACCAAAGTGATAACGAAAAGATAGTTGTGGAATCTAGTGGTGACGATTGACCTTAAACAGTGTTTCACTTATGAAAAGCAGAAACGTGCTTCGCGCTTGTTTAGCTTGGTTAGCGGAGAGTTGGCCGAATGTGCTACGTTCGTTGTAAAGTAGGCACTTTTGATAATTATAAATTGTCAGCATTTAGAATTATATGATGTCCAACTTAGCCTACATCTTTCAGTTTTTTTATGACGCGGCCTAGGGGGAGGGGGGTGGCATGTTGATGGTAAAAAAAAACACATTTGCAACTTGGTAATTACTGAAAATTAATGACTATAGAAAATATACATTTTACGAATTGTTTAATAGTTTTCTTACTTAGTTGGTAGTTTTAATAAGGCAGGGTCGTGCTGATATTTGAAATTTAATATAATGTTATTTGTGACAACATTTTACATTGATAGTTCGAATTTCATGCCTGTATTGAAGAATAAGACAAATAACTTCTATATTACTATTTTTTTAATATTTTACTTCATAAAAAGAATACTAAATAGTGCTGATGCCAAGCCTTAAAAGTTCCGGAAACCACCATTTATATTTGCCATTTGCGTTTATGACCTTTCTTTAAACTAACCAGTTTAACTTTCCCAGTTCTTCAGGAGTCCATTTTTTTCCACGATTCCATCAATGCTGATTTACTACTGTTATTTGTGCAGTTTCATTTCGATTTCACTCTTCACAATCACGGCTTTCACCAATTGAGATGATAATAAAAGTGTCCATAATTTCTTGCGCCACGTCGTTGTTCTGTAACTTACGAAGGCCGGACAAGCCTGCGATGACTGCAGGAAGTCACAGTACGTCTGTTAGTGCGTGCAAACAGCTCTAGTGCACGCGCATTCACACACGCAGTGTGCAACGCCCTTCCGTGATTCGCCAAAGTACCAAACCTCAGAAGGAAACGAGGTGCGTCGCACACCTCTTTCGAGTTCGCTCTGTCGTTGCACGAATGTGGCTTGAACAATATTCGCACCCGGCGTGCTTTCTACGTCAGCGTAGCCCACGCAGAACAAGCGCAGGGCAGCATTTTCCTTTTTGCGTACCACCTGTCACTAATATCGGGGGCGAATATACAAGCCATAGCTGGTTCACTGTTGTAACCTGCTTGCTTCCTTCTTTATGACCGTTGTGCATTCTTATTAATTGCAGCTCTAAGTGCACAAGCGTCCACGTATTGCCCATCTGCCATTTCGCTTTCGGAGGAAGCCTCCATATTTACAGCAGCTTGTAAATAAAAATAACTTATTATTGTTACTTGCAATGTCAGTAGCGATTGGCGCCCGACGTGAGTTTTGGTGCCAACGGTGCAATGGCACATACACTTCAAACTGATGTACAATCTAGAGTAATTATTATGATGATGATGCTTAATGGTTTAATTTGCAAAATGTGCTAACAGTAGACTTATTATTTTTAGATGTTAAAATAAATAAATTAGATCAAGATATTTTACAGTGTTACAAAATATGTGCCTTTTTTTCGTATGGCACATAAATCATACTTTTCTGACAATTTTGAGAGTATGTACTACTTTTTAATGAGTTCTGCATGTTGTACAGTTGGGTACAGATAAGCTAGTAGCCAGACGCTGTATCTACCATGAGCTCTGCTGTTATTGTAGGCCAATGGCAAATATTAGTAAGACCTTGAAACTTTAACCGTTCGTGTGTTGTCTCCAAAAATTAAAACTTTTTAAATAGCAGCAGCGCAATCCTTGCTACACTTGGGCTTAGTACTTGAGTTATTGGTCTCGAAATATTTCTTTAACTCGTTGTTTGCGTGGCTACGCGTATCTCGGTAAATAAATATCCTGGGAATACGACTTTTTGCCAGATAAAGTAAAAACCAATCTTCCAAGCCCGCGTGACTTTGCTTGTATCATTATTAAGTGCATTCAAATAAAAAATTTTTAAATGGTTTTTAAAAAACCCATTTTTAGAGCTTGCCTGCGCAGTTTACTTTAGAGGTAGGAGAAAAGTACACCAAAGAAGACGTAGTTTAAATCTGTGGGCTTTCATCGCGTGCAGTAAAGTCCCACTGTTGCTGATCTGCGTATTACAACGCACCGACGGAAATACTGCACGTCTTGCTCATAGGAGCGATGAGGCGCTAGGTGTGCGTGTTAGTCTCGCCCGTATCGCTCCATTGCTCTGTGCCTTGAACGCATAACAACGGTCCCGTGGCCCTGTACTTTTATTATTGTGTTAGGGGATCGCCTACCTAACGCTTTAACTGCGTTGCAGCATTTCCGGGAAAACGTGTTTTTTTTTTTTACGAAAATAAAACATATCCCATGCATGCTGTAAATATTATTCCCGAGGCCTGCAACATGGTTAAAAACAGCCTTTTCACATTACTGCATATTTAAACTTACTACCTAGATACGAGTGAAACTATGATAGACCATGTTGCACCTTGCCACACGCTCATAAATAAAATGATAGGGTTACCGTCTTAAGTCTTGCACGTACACGCAACACGACAAGAACACAGCACGCCAGTTTAGAGTTCGTAAGGAATGGGTATCTTAATAAAAAAAAAATTATAATTTCTTAAGTTATTTACAGTGCGTAAAAATGCACACGGTTACTATTTACAACATTAAACTACCTATCTGTACCACGACAATGTGTTCCTATTAGTGAGCGCATATGCCAATCTCTATTATATCTATTATAAGTAATTTTTATCACTGCCGTTATACTGCATTGTGACTTGATCCTCACTTATTATTTACACATATACGATCAGAATGTCTATTGCCGTACATTAGCATCTGTCCAAATGTCTGCCACTCACGCATCAAGTCTTGCGTTCCCCACAGTCCAGCCGGATAGTCCCTCTACTCGCTGGTCACAGTCTTCACTCGTCGCTCCGATGGTACCACACACACCTGGCGTCGTCCACGACTCCAGACCCTCGACACATAGGCACACAGCGGGATTATATAGCTGACCTGACCTCGTGCAGAAGGGGAGTTGGCTTGATGACTTGAAAATGCGTGCAGCGACTACCCAAGACATTAAGTCTTCCAAGGAAGGGAGCGACATACGTACCGTGCCCGTACCGCGGCACGTGTCAGTGTTACGCGGCGACCGTTCGTAACTTCTGCGAGCGCTTCTCCGGCTAGCCTACCGTGGATTGGCTTATGGCAGTATTGTCGAGGGAGGACATGGAGCGGGGTTCAGAGCAGGGTGTCGTTGGGAGGGTTGAGCCGCTTGCAGTCCTGAGGGCTCGACGGCCGCCNGCTGGGAGACTGGTCGGCTGGTCTCTCCCCGATCCACGCCAGCGGTCGGCGGTAGCGCGGACTGGATGCCGCTCAAGGGCGGCCGCCGCGGGGCCCCCGGAAACTGGGGCAGTGCACGGGAGGCACGCACCTGCAAACCCCCCCACTCCTCCTCTACAGCCTAGTGCGGCGGGTTATTTTCGTGCCTCTTCCCCCTCCCTCCTTCTACCTTCAACATCTCTTCGGCTCTTACCCCTGTAACACGATATATCGCGCTCGCGTTTTGCGACGTGTTGGTAGTCGATTAAATCTCTGTTCCGGCGACTGCTTTCGGTTACGCTGCGTGCAGTATGCCTGAAAGCTATGGGCCATGTCGCAAGGCTATGATATGTGAAAGACGAGGGTCGAGGAAGGCTAGAGGAACTATCTACAGTAACAAGACGTGTTGTTTCTGAAGTTTAATGGCAATGGTGTGGTGAAACTGAATTCGGATTTTGATTGGATCTTCATTGCCTACAAAGACTATGAAAAAACAACCAGAAAACGAACAACACAATGTATAGATAAAAAAATACAATAAAATAATTTATTGTATTTGTGATCCATATATTGTGTCCTTCGTTTTGTGATTACTTTTTTCAAAGTCACCGTAGGTAACAAGACGTGTATCTTCCAGCGCACTGTTGATCTCCACCTTTGTTCAAGGACAGTTCCAACGGTCGGTCGCCAAGCTTTGTTATCCTACGCGCAGTGTACTTCTTTTAAACGTATTAGAAGTGAAGTAGAGCGGTAATATGAGAAACAAGAAATCACGTTTAGTTACAGTTTTTCTTTCCTTTTTTTTAAATTGGGTGGGGGTGGATTAGGGCATGTTGGAATCTAGAATTGTAAATAGATGTATAACGCACCAGAGGTGGTTCATACGCGTATGTGTGCTAGGTACACAATCACGTATTTATTTCTGATCTTTACAATCATTCCTTAATGGAACATTTATTGCTTGCTTTAAAATAGCACATGTTTTATATTTTGCTCTATTGGAAATCTGAAGTTTTTTTTTTTTTTTTACTTTGAAAGTTCGGATTTACTACTCTTTTTGGCCGTGGCATGGAATTCACATCGTCTCCATGCAAAATAGGCTTTTGTGAAGTTATACCTTTGTTTTTTATCGTAAGGCGAGTTTATGTGGTAGAGAACTTATTTTTAATGCAGTAATACATTTCTTAGTCCTGAAATTCTGTGATTGTCAAAATAGCTTTACTTGGTGGCCAGAACTAGTTGTTAATATTTTGTTTAAATTTGTGTTGTTATTATTACTTTTTTTGTGACCGAGTTTTAATGTATCTAGGACGTGTCAAGTTACGAAGAATTTTATGTACTCATATCATGTGTGCGTGAGAAAGAAAGCTATAGAGTTTGTTGGAAAAAACCCAAACTTTAAGCGCACATTTAACTGTTTAAATAATGTTTTTTTTCGGCAGTATTGCTTGCAATTGATGTGCTTCTGTCAGTTCGCCTAAGTGTCAGTCAGTAGTTTTACAGCAGTATTTATGTTAACTATGGATAAAAGGATGGCCCGCGCTAGACTATGAAGCCTCCGTGTGTAAGGTCGCCGGTTCGATCCCGTCCCGGTGGAATTAGAATTTTACAGACAGGGATTCTTCAATAGGTAGTATTAGGGACACGACCCTTTGGGGGGGGGGGGTTCCCTCTGGACACTCCTGTTTAAAGCCCTCCCCCACCTAACCGCCTCCATCACCATATCTCACTTATCACATTCCTCGGGCTGGCAAAGAACTACAGATCTTCCTTGGGCGAGGCGCCAGCCTTTTTGCGTCTTACTTAGACATGTCAGGTGACTTTGTACCAACCAGGACAGTTTTGTACCACCTGCTTAATTAAATATAAAGGCTCAAAGATTCCTTGCACACGACTTTCTCTGTAAATAAGATCGCAAATCATGAAGCATCCATGTTGTGTGTGGGATGAGGAACGGGAGGGGTGACTGCAAAGCATTTATTTAAATTGGAAGTGTGTGGTGCAGAGAAAACGGTTCGGACGAAGTTTCTCTTTTACACGGCTTGAAAAGAAAACAGAATGATGGAGGCCGCGGTGGCTGAGTGGTTACTAGACTGCTCGCCTCCCACCACGGCGAACCGGATTCCATCCCCGGCCTGGTCACTTCCCAATTTTCGCAAGTGGGAATCGTGCCGGACGATGACGCTGGTCGGAGGGTTTTTTNATCCCCGGCCTGGTCACTTCCCAATTTTCGCAAGTGGGAATCGTGCCGGACGATGACGCTGGTCGGAGGGTTTTTTTTCGGGGATATCCCGTTTTCCCCGCCCTTGCATTCCGTCGCTGCTCCATTCTCACCTCATTTAACCCGCATCGGCTCTCAAGACCTCGTTGTTAAGAGCCGCCCAAATCTCTCAACTCAAAACAGAATAATTTTTTTTATTGGTAGCCTAGTTTGGCGAAGAGGCCGAATCGGCAGCATACCGATTTCAACCCGCCAGCGTACCTAAACAATTTCTGGGCACAGAGTCGGCGTCATGTGGTTCGGAGACCACTAAAATCACGAGTTTCCCTCGCCCTGCGTGCGTAGCCGTGCGATTGAAACCCCGTTGATTTCTTATGTAGCAACAGAAACGTTGTTGATGAATAGTCCTGTTTTTGTTTATGTAAACACATGTTTGGAATCTAAAAGTCGGTAACCTTTCGTTTGCGAGTGATGCCGTTTGAAGAGCCTATAAATCCTCTCTGTCGTAGGTATATAAGAAACAGCACTGCGGTTCGGAAAAGAATGTCGTTTGCCATTCAATGGAAGATCGAAGTGATTTAGAAGAAAATAAAAATCATTCTCCACTGGGGACAAATTTACTAGTTGGGAGTTTTGTTTGTGTGTCATTGGCAGTTTATTATTATTTTTTTTTTTTAATGGCGATGACCTTGACTGTAGTCGCGAAGGCGTTAATCTTGCGTCCACGAGGTTCTGTATTCATTCTTAGACGTATGCCTGGTTTGCCCTTCACTTGTCAGCCTTGCGAAGTCGTCAGTAAGATTAGTTAAATAAAATTACTCGTAATTAAATAGCCACGCGAGTCCTTCGATGTGTTGAACTAGATGCCAGTAGTGTCAAGTTTCGTTTAAACTCAAAACTGTAAAGAAAAAAATCTCAGTTCTAAGTTTTACAGCCTTACTTTAAACGAATGGTTGGAAAATATTTTGTTGGCCCCAAAATGTGACAGTTTTTACCTAGCCGCAACGTTGCACAACTATTTGTGTATCGGAAACTCGTTTCTGCTGTAATCTGGGTGGTATCCGGAAACACATTAAATACGCTCATATGTACGGGTTGATTCATTTTTGTTTCCTGAAAGCATGGTCGGGATGTGAGGTAGAAGACACGTATTAGCTGCGCAGTAACTTATATGCGTCTCAGTAGTAAAATGTTTCTTTGCCAATATAATTATTGAAACACCGTGGCGTGAATTAGTGGTTGGCGTACAGTGCGCGTAAATACATGCTTAGAAATTGTATCATAGATCCTCTGATAGTGTTTCATTGCAAATATAACGTATCTAAATGGCGAATAATACTATTTTTTTTTATAAAATCAAGAGTTTTTTGGGGAACCAAACTTCAATGTTCCGTTTTATTGTTTAATCGTGGAATTTTGATACTACCGCTGGCAATTCGTAAACCAACGTTGGGAATGTGTGCAGGAGATAAAAAAATCCGTCCACTTAATTTTCAGCTTTTATTTAATAATAGCGAGGACGTATGTTAAACGCATTTTCGTAGTATTTTTACGGGTGCACTTTGGCGGTGCATAATGGTGAACTCGCCTTTCGTGTGTAGGAAGAGGTACAACGGCCGTCGACCCGGGAGCAAAAGTCGATATCGCCGATCGATCAACTGGCACGCTTTAGTAATATTCGGGGACCCACAGCTCTCCGCTCATATGAATGTAATGCCACAAAGTAAACGTACACACTTAAACAGCGTGTGACTTCTTTGATATCAGCAATTAATCTACGTTTCTACCTAAAAATTAGTAGGGTAAGTTTGACTGAATTTTTGTTCGGGAATGTAGCAAGATTATAAAAACTTCCCCCTCCCTTACCAGTTAGTATGTTGAGTACGAAGGTTTTTCCAATGTGTCATAATAGACAACACTGTCATTTGCAAGGTTTAAGTGTCATTTGTTTTGTTTGTATTTTCTAGATTCGTCCAAAAAAACGCAGTTACGTTAATGACTGAGCAACCGAATGTCATTCCACTTCTCAAGCGCGTGTTTTCAAACGAATGTAAATGGTAAAAATCAACGAATTGTGGGATTTTACAATGTTGCAATGTAGGTTTAAAATCCCGTAACCGTTTGACAACAGTTGTGGCGTTTGGGAAGTTTCGCTACGCATGTTTGTGCTCGTTTGATTTTGAAGAATCGTTCTTGACAGCCTCTTAGTGCTTCAACGATTGTATCCGTTTCCGCGTCCTTGTGGAGTTTCCCAACTGGATCAAGGAGCTTGTAAGAGGAAAAGTTGTCATTTCCAGAGTATGCCTCGATTCTTATCTGCTGGTCGGATTTTGGGGGCACCAATTATTATTGCTAACCGCGCTGCTCGGAATCTATTGCTTATTAATTCACTGAACTTCCATTAATAGCCNTTAATTCACCGAACTTCCATTAATAACTTGTGCAGCCAAAGGAAACAATTTGTAAGAAAATTTTACAGGCTAATTTAAGTGTGTGAAATTATTCCTTTCCTAAATATAAGTATTTCTTTCCAGATTTTCGAAAGGAAATTGGTTTTGTTTCTAGAGGGCGACATCAATAGCCACATAGTTACGCCAGTCTAAATCTGTAACTCAAGAATTTCTGGTACAATATATGAATATAAGCAACTACGAGCTCAAAACAGTATTTTCTGTCGCACATACTTTGTGGTTCGGATTTTTGCAACGAAGCATAACAAATCTTATTTCATATGTATTGTCCTACATGTAAGTGGTAATAAATGTTAAATAACACAAATTTATAAAGAATGCATTAGTTTCTTACCGAACATATTTAAGATCTGTTACAGAACCTTCTGTAACTATACATTTAAAAGTAGTTTGAAGGAACAGTGCCTGAAGGCATGCAACCCGGTAGACAGAAAGTTTCAAATAACTGGAACGCCACCAAAACGTATTAACTACGACACTATGTTTCGTAAATTAAAAATGTCTTACCGTATTTTCTTAATACTTAGCCGGAAAATGAATCGACTTTATGAATTTAGTATGTTTCTCCGATGTTGGCACTCGCTTAGGCTGTGTTCCAATTAGGTGGTGTTCGTTTTTTCTTGTTAGAAATGTTTTGAATTTGATAATTTTTATTTAGAACACAACGACGGTTAGCTGTTAACCACGCAGTGGTGTTTGTTGAAAACGACTTAGCTAACACTAGATAAATGTGAAATAAATAATTATTTTAAAACTGAAGACATTGTAGTTCTTAAAATAAGCCTATATTTTCGTAAAACCGCGTTTTAAAGCACTGTTTTAACATTTGTCCTCAGAATAAATTAATGATGTTAATCTGCCACTGAACAAAAATTAAGGGAAAAGAACCCTTTACGTGAATATTTAGGCAGTTGAATTTATTAAATGATTATTTAGTTTACTACAGTAACTCCATCTCTATGCGTAATTATAATTTAAAGTCGGCAAAACTAATACAGCGGCGATTTGGAAATTTGGAAGTTG
>NQII01000330.1:718406-733132 GCA_002778355.1 Clitarchus hookeri | reverse complement strand
ATTTAGGCAGTTGAATTTATTAAATGATTATTTAGTTTACTACAGTAACTCCATCTCTATGCGTAATTATAATTTAAAGTCGGCAAAACTAATACAGCGGCGATTTGGAAATTTGTAAGTTGACAAAAAACTAATTATGTCATCGATTTTATAAACAAATTCGATCACGTACGTAACCATTTTGTTTTAATAAGTGTCAATTGGAAAACTACCTTAAGGTGGTCGTCATNAACAAATTCGATCACGTACGTAACCATTTTGTTTTAATAAGTGTCAATTGGAAAACTACCTTAAGGTGGTCGTCATAACAGGTGCTTGAACTGCGTTGCAACATGGTTGAAATATGCGTTATTTGACGAGCCCCCAGTATGTTTACTTGCGAAAAGAAAACTTACCCCAGATGAAGACGGAATTGTACTTTCAAGATATTACGCATTCCATAAATGTCATTTTTGGAGCCTTCTAACGTAGTAAGAAACTGCTTTTTTTTTTTTTTTTTTTTTTNATCCCCGGCCTGGTCACTTCCCAATTTTCGCAAGTGGGAATCGTGCCGGACGATGACGCTGGTCGGAGGGTTTTTTCGGGGATATCCCGTTTTCCCCGCCCTTGCATTCCGTCGCTGCTCCATTCTCACCTCATTTAACCCGCATCGGCTCTCAAGACCTCGTTGTTAAGAGCCGCCCAAATATCTCAACTCAAAACAGAATAATTTTTTTTATTGGTAGCCTAGTTTGGCAAAGAGGCCGAATCGGCAGCATACCGATTTCAACCCTCCAGCGTACCTAAAAAATTTCTGGGCACCGAGTCGGCGTCATGTGGTTCGGAGACCACTAAAATCACGAGTTTCCCTCGCCCTGCGTGCGTAGCCGTTCGATTGAAACCCCGTTGACTTCTTATTTAGCAACAGAAACGTTGTGGATGAATAGTCCTGTTTTTGTTTATGTAAACACACGTTTGGAATCTAATAGTGGGTAACCTTTCGTTTGCGAGTGATGCAGCTTGAAGAGCTTATAAATTCGCTCTGTCGTAGGCATATAAGAAACAGCACTGCTGTTCGGAAAAAAATGTCAAATGTCATTCAATGGAAGATCGAAATGATTTAGAAGAAAATAAAAATCATTCTCCACTGGGGACAAATTTACTAGTTGGGAGTTTTGTTTGTGTGTCATTGGCAGTTTATTATTATTATTATTTTTAATGGCGATGACCTCGACTATAGTCGTGAAGGCGTTAATCTTGCGTCCACGAGGTTCTGTATTCATTCTTAGATGCATGCCTGGTTTGCCCTTCACTTGTCAGCCTTGCGAAGTCGTCATTAAGATTAGTTAAATAAAATTACTCGTAATTAAATAGCCACGCGAGTCCTTCGATGTGTTGAGTTAGATGCCGGTAGTGTCCATTTTCGTTTCAACTCAAAACTGCGTGTAATTGAGATGATTGCTGTTCTCCTAGCCTTCAGTTAATTGGTTCAACTTAAAGAAAAAAATCTCAGTTCTAAGTTTTACAGCCTTACTTTAAACGAATGGTTGGAAAATATTTTGTTGGCCCCAAAATGTGACAGTTTTTACCTAGCCGCAACGTTGCACAACTATTTGTGTATCGGAAACTCGTTTCTGCTGTTATCTGGGCNCTATTTGTGTATCGGAAACTCGTTTCTGCTGTTATCTGGGCGGTATCCGGAAACACATTAAATACGCTCATATGTACGGGTTGATTCATTTTTGTTTCCTGAAAGCATGGTCGGGATGTGAGGTAGAAGACACGTATTAGCTGCGCAGTAACTTATATGTGTCTCAGCAGTAAAATGTTTCTTTGCCAATATAATTATCGAAACACCGTGGTGTGGATTAGTGGTTGGCGTACAGTGCCCGTAAATACATGCTTCGAAATTGTATCATAGATCCTCTGATAGTGTTTCATTGCAAATATAACGTATCTAAATGGCGAATAATACTATTTTTATAAAATCAAGAGTATTTTGGGGAACCAAACTTCAATGTTCCGTTTTATTGTTTAATCGTGGAATTCTGATACTACAGCTGGCAATTCGTAAACCAACGTTGTGGAATGTGTGCAGAAGATAAAAAAAATCCGTCCACTTAATTATCAGCTTTTATTTAATAATAGCGAGGACGTATGTTAAACGCATTTTCGTAGTATTTTTACGGGTGCACTTTGGCGGTGCATAATGGTGAACTCGCCTTTCGTGTGTAGGAAGAGGTACAACGGCCGTCGACCCGGGAGCAAAAGTCGATATCGCCGATCGATCAACTGGCACGCTTTAGTAATATTCGGGGACCCACAGCTCTCCGCTCATATGAATGTAATGCCACAAAGTAAACGTACACACTTAAACAGCGTGTGACTTCTTTGATATCAGCAATTAATCTACGTTTCTACCTAAAAATTAGTAGGGTAAGTTTGACTGAATTTTTGTTCGGGAATGTAGCAAGATTATAAAAACTTCCCCCTCCCTTCCCAGTTAGTATGTTGAGTACGAAGGTTTTTCCAATGTGTCATAATAGACAACACTGTCATTTGCAAGGTTTAAGTGTCATTTGTTTTGTTTGTATTTTCTAGATTCGTCCAAAAAAACGCAGTTACGTTAATGACTGAGCAACCGAATGTCATTCCACTTCTCAAGCGCGTGTTTTCAAACGAATGTAAATGGTAAAAATCAACGAATTGTGGGATTTTACAATGTTGCAATGTAGGTTTAAAATCCCGTAACCGTTTGACAACAGTTGTGGCGTTGTGGGAAGTTTCGCTACGCATGTTTGTGCTCGTTTGATTTTGAAGAATCGTTCTTGATAGCCTGTTAGTGCTTCAACGATGGTATCCGTTTCCGCGTCCTCGTGGAGTTTCCCAACTGGATCAAGGAGCTTGTAAGAGGAAAAGTTGTCATTTCCAGAGTATGCCTCGATTCTTATCTGCTGGTCGGATTTTGGGGGCACCAATTATTATTGCTAACCACGCTGCTCGGAATCTATTGCTTATTAATTCACCGAACTTCCATTAATAACTTGTGCAGCCAAAGGAAACAATTTGTAAGAAAATTTTACAGGCTAATTTAAGTGTGTGAAATTATTCCTTTCCTAAATATAAGTATTTCTTTCCAGATTTTCGAAAGGAAATTGGTTTTGTTTCTAGAGGGCGACATCAATAGCCACATAGTTACGCCAGTCTAAATCTGTAACTCAAGAATTTCTGGTACAATATGTGAATATAAGCAACTACGAGTTCAAAACAGTATTTTCTGTCGCACATACTTTGTGGTTCGGATTTTTGCAACGAAGCATAACAAATCTTATTTCATATGTATTGTCCTACATGTAAGTGGTAATAAATGTTAAATAACACAAATTTATAAAGAATGCATTAGTTTCTTACCGAACATATTTAAGATCTGTTACAGAACCTTCTGTAACTATACATTTAAAAGTAGTTTGAAGGAACAGTGCCTGAAGGCATGCAACCCGGTAGACAGAAAGTTTCAAATAACTGGAACGCCACCAAAACGTATTAACTACGACACTATGTTTCGTAAATTAAAAATGTCTTACCGTATTTTCTTAATACTTAGCCGGAAAATGAATCGACTTTATGAATTTAGTATGTTTCTCCAATGTTGGCACTCACTTAGGCTGTGTTCCAATTAGGTGGTGTTCGTTTTTTCTTGTTAGAAATGTTTTGAATTTGATAATTTTTATTTAGAACACAACGACGGTTAGCTGTTAACCACGCAGTGGTGTTTGTTGAAAACGACTTAGCTAACACTAGATAAATGTGAAATAAATAATTATTTTAAAACTGAAGACATTGTAGTTCTTAAAATAAGCCTATATTTTCGTAAAACCGCGTTTTAAAGCACTGTTTTAACATTTGTCCTCAGAATAAATTAATGATGTTAATCTGCCACTGAACAAAAATTAAGGGAAAAGAACCCTTTACGTGAATATTTAGGCAGTTGAATTTATTAAATGATTATTTAGTTTACTACAGTAACTCCATCTCTATGCGTAATTATAATTTAAAGTCGGCAAAACTAATACAGCGGCGATTTGGAAATTTGTAAGTTGACAAAAAACTAATTATGTCATCGATTTTATAAACAAATTCGATCACGTACGTAACCATTTTGTTTTAATAAGTGTCAATTGGAAAACTACCTTAAGGTGGTCGTCATAACAGGTGCTTGAACTGCGTTGCAACATGGTTGAAATATGCGTTATTTGACGAGCCCCCAGTATGTTTACTTGCGAAAAGAAAACTTACCCCAGATGAAGACGGAATTGTACTTTCAAGATATTACGCATTCCATAAATGTCATTTTTGGAGCCTTCTAACGTAGTAAGAAACTTTTTTTTTTTTTTTTTTTTTTTTTTCCCCAGACTGTATCTTTAAACATACTGCCTGGATACGATAGCAGCCTTCATTGAACTTTATAACAAACTTTCCACACATAAAATGATAGAATCACCGCTTGAAGTCCCATAGGTACATGTAATAAGAGGAAAACGCTGCACGCCTGTTCAGAGCCTTGCGCGTAGTGGCGATGTACCACCAGATGTACCTATCAGTGTAACTTGTATTGCATCCATGCTTCTGAGCCTCTAACGTGGAAATAGCTCCAGTAAGCAACCGTCTGTTCAAGAAACTTCCCCCCCCCCCAGAATTTGAGGATGATTTATGGTCCCGTGGCATGATGTTAACAAGATAAAAATAGAAAATCGTAAAAAAAAAAAAAAAAAAAATTATTTTTTTTAGCGTAAACACGATAATTTTAACATGCAAAGTCGTACACATAATTAGCCTTGCTGAAGTCATGTGAACCGTCGGATTTCAAACAAATTGTAACGTGCTACTTCTGTGACTTCAATGAACATTTTAGCCTTAAACCAAACTTTGAACTTTTCTGTGCTGTCGTAATTTATTCCAATTAGTGAGCGCAATATTTAGTGCCTATCTCTATTATAACACAGTAGTTAAAATTGAAATACGGATGAACCGCATAACAAATTAAAAAAAAAAAATATTGTCAATGACGTACTAATAACACGAGCAGTCATTTTGAGCTGTAGAATAATGTATTATTTTTCTTTTTGAGATTTGTACGATAATACGTAACATTTCTGTAACCAGTTTCATCCTATTTTAATTTTTTTTCTCTTTATGTAATTTTTTTTAACGAATATTTCATTTCACATTGAAAAAGAATGTAATACGCTAAATATTTAGAAGTTAATTATACTCCTGGACGCTCTTAAGAGGGTGTGTGAATAAATAAAAATTTTAACACGTTGATAATAATCTACAGGTTTTCTGAAAACGAATGTAGGAATAATAATAATAAAAAACTGCAATACTAGATAATATTTTTTGCCAAACTTTGCTAGCAAATATTTCACCATCGTGATGCAGTAATGCCAAGTTATTTCTCACGCTGTAAATTTGCACGTGTTAGTGCGACGTAAGATGTCGCGCTAAATAAATGTATCATTCCTTCAAAACATTTCTCACAAAGTAGGCAGGAACTAGGATTGCCTGGTTTTGATTTTTCTATATTGGCTTCCAGAAACCTGTAAACTTCTATTAACGTGTTCGGCGTTAATGTCATGATCTTCCATTTCTAAGGCTTTTGCGAGAATTAATTATTTAAACCCAAACGGGAGATGATATTGTAAAAAAATCGCTTTGATCATTTTTTTAGTAATTGTTTTTATTATGTAGTCTATTTCAGCACAGAACTGTATAATTTTAACTAATTATTAAATATGCAAAAATTTCGTTGATTAATTGGAAACAATTATATCGTTTTTTGTGTGAAAAAAATTAGACTGCATAATGAAAATAATTTGTAACAAATTGGCCAGAGCGATTTTAAATATGGGCTCCGGTTTGGGTTTAAGAAATTCTTGCAAGAACTGTAGAAATGGGATACCATGGCCTTAACTGGTGTACTACGACCGCTTAATCGTCAGTGCTCACTATGAATACTGTGCTCTTGTCATCTCGCCCACGTGCCCCCCCCCCCTACATGGTACTTCTCCAACTCATGACGATCGAAGGAATGACAGCTGTGGCAGATACTGGGTGCCGCGACGTCGTCGGAGAAGGCGCTGATAGTGGGCCTCTCCACGGACGTAGTTCAGGTCGTTTACCGCCAGGCGGCGGGTGCAGCCACGGGCGCGCGGGGTAGTGGCCATTGGCACGTGTCGGGCGGGCGCGACCTTGACCCCGGGCCGCTGCTGCAGTGTGGTCCTGGCGCCGCTCCCCGGCCCACTGCGCGCGCACAGCGTCTCGCGTTGTCCACTCAACCGCCTCCAGGGAAGAGCCATTGTGCGGCGGTTCCCCGTCCTTCCGAACATCTATTCCGCAAGGAGTCTGATGATGCTTCCTGCAGCAAGCACGAGTGTCCCCCGAGGTGCGCTGCGAACCTTAGCCATGCCAGTGTAGTCCATTACGCGCTTGCTTCCATCTTTTATGAAGCCGTGCTAAGTCTGCTTCTAGGATGTTGCTCCGCCTCATACAAACAAAGCTTATCCGAGCCTAGAAAACTACAACAAACCGAATTCGTGCGCACTTAATGTAATAATATTTTGCCTAAGAACTATTTATTACTAGGCATTACCAACACGCTTATTTTCTCCCTGGTTTAACTCAACTCACATTAATTATAAATTGAATATTATAATTTATAGATAAAATATTAATAAAAGTTAAATTTAAACAAAAAATGTACCTTTATATTAACATAAGTATAAAACGCTCGTGATGCACTGATGCGTGACATATTTATGAAAGAACCAAACACCTCTTGCAAGGGGTGATTTTCTAAAGGTTTGATCCAAAAAGTGTGACGAGAAACCGCGAATGAGTACACAAAGCGTTGGCTGTGNGTGACATATTTATGAAAGAACCAAACACCTCTTGCAAGGGGTGATTTTCTAAAGGTTTGATCCAAAAAGTGTGACGAGAAACCGCGAATGAGTACACAAAGCGTTGGCTGTGGTTTCCAACCTTAGGCCATGTTCCAATTAACACATTTTTTTTTTTTTTTTTNATGAGTACACAAAGCGTTGGCTGTGGTTTCCAACCTTAGGCCATGTTCCAATTAACACATTTTTTTTTTTTTTTTTAACAAAATGGTCACGTGACCCGATTTTTTAGACTAAATCGATGACGTGTTTTCGTAATTTGCGTTTTGTCATATTTGAAGCGGACAAAATACTAAATCACTGCNCATTGTGCGGCGGTTCCCCGTCCTTCCGAACATCTATTCCGCAAGGAGTCTGATGATGCTTCCTGCAGCAAGCACGGGTGTCCCCCGAGGTGCGCTGCGAACCTTAGCCATGCCAGTGTAGTCCATTACGCGTTTGCTTCCAACTTTTATGAAGCCGTGCTGAAGTTCTACTTCTAGGATGTTTCTCCGCCTCATACAAACAAAGCTTATCCGAGCCTACAAAACTACAACAAACCGCATTCGTGCGCACTTAGTGTAATCATATTTTGCCTAAGAACTATTTATTACTAGGCATTACCAACACGCTTATTTTCTCCCTGGTTTTACTCACATTAATTATAAATGGAATATTATAATTTATATTATATGCATAAAACGCTTGTGATGCACTGATGAGTGACATATTTATGAAAGAACCAAACACCTCTTGCAAGGGGTGATTTTCTAAAGGTTTGATCCAAAAAGTGTGACGAGAAACCGCGAATGAGTACACAAAGCGTTGGCTGTGGTTTCCAACCTTAGGCCATGTTCCAATTAACACATTTTTTTTTTTTTTTTTTAACAAAATGGTCACGTGACCCGATTTTGTAGACTAAATCGATGACGTGTTTTCGTAATTTGCGTTTTGTCATATTTGAAGCGGACAAAATACTAAATCACTGCNGTAGACTAAATCGATGACGTGTTTTCGTAATTTGCGTTTTGTCATATTTGAAGCGGACAAAATACTAAATCACTGCCATATTGCCTGTTCGAAACCTGTAAATACACATGCAGGCGAACTTACTGGAATAAACAAATGTTTATCGTACGATAATTTCACAAATCAAGTTGATGGAATATTCCTGAAACAGGTTTTTCTGATTACACAATTTTTGTTAGTAACAATTTCACGTCGTAATTGTTTTAATTTGTTTATTTTAAATATGAAACTATTCTGTTATAACTTTACGGAATAATAACGGTTTGCTTCAAGACTTTATGGAGGTTTAATTTTGGAATTATGATACAAGAAAATAATAGTAGCATAGAATGGTCTACAGTCGAATGTCGTTGTGTTGTGACTGAAGCCTTAAAAATTGCTAAACTCAAATTACAAAAAACGAAACTCAGAAAATAATTTTAATACGGCCTGACTCTATTCCATTTATTAAGGCAATTATTTTTACAGCCAGTGTGTGGTAACGTGTCAGAAACAAAACTAACAACACTCCATTAAAAAGAAGCCTATATCAGCTTATTTGTGAACAATTGAAAGCAAATATGTAGGCTATTCTCACAACCCTTTCGACGCCCAGACAGATCACGGAGTAGAGAGTTCTTGAACAAATGATTAATATTACTTGATGAGGCCTGTTATTTGTTTAACTAATTACACTTAATGTTAAAAGAATAATAAGTACGTGTTTTANAATATTACTTGATGAGGCCTGTTATTTGTTTAACTAATTACACTTAATGTTAAAAGAATAATAAGTACGTGTTTTACATGAAATGAAGATTACAACTATTCGTGTTTATTTAGTTAGTTTTCCCATTCCTGTCATCTCTGCCCAGCGCTCACTTAGCCTTGTGAATGCTTTATATTAACTCGACGAGGTTGCATAATCGTCGTGGGATATGTAAACATTTGTTTGTGTGTGTCGGAGCTGTTTTAATTTACAGTGAAACTTTCACAGACTTCTCAACATAAGTGTGGTCGCGTGATTTCAGAAACTGAGTATGAACACAATTTTAGTATTTTAATGGGCACATGTATTTCTTTAAAATTTTTCCCGCTTCCGTGTTGTTATAATTCTTGTTCTGACAAAACGTGTGTGCCGTAAGTATGTAGGCCTANGTATTTTAATGGGCACATGTATTTCTTAAAATTTTTCCCGCTTCCGTGTTGTTATAATTCTTGTTCTGACAAAACGTGTGTGCCGTAAGTATGTAGGCCTAACCAAATATCCCGGGAGCGTTTTAATTAAGACGTGTAGGTTTCATGTACTGTGTGACTAGTAAATATTTTGTAACTTGAATTATAGTCTACGTTGTCGAAGCATACAAAAATAGCAACTAACGAATGTCGGCATTTACATTTTTGTACACATTTCAAGCCTTGGAATGCATGTTCTTAGATTCCAGTGAGACATCGTACGTTTTAAAACTCGTTAGTGCCGTTTGCCATCTAAATATTACATAGTCATTTTGTGAACGATACATAAAATGTAAATTCCAAAAATAATTAGTTTTATGTTGCTTTCGCATTCATGCCTTTCCTGTTCTAGAACACTTTACGTTTACTCACTAGGCAGTGTGACTGAACTTATTTGTTTATTTTGTCCGAACACCCGACTTTCATTTGTTCAATTCCAACATAGTGTACCGATGGCGATTTTTTCTCTTTGTTTTTCAATCCGTTTCAGGCGAATGTTAGTAAAGTTCCTTAACGGTGTTGAAAAGGAAACTTTTTTCTGGGTTTTGATGATGATTTATATATTTTTTAAATTTATTGATATTATAAGAATTTAACGAAGCAATTACTTCGGAGTGCAAACATTTTGTTTGCCTACGAGCAGGCCTCAATTTCTTGCTCTCTCTGGATGTTGTGTTTATCGCTAAGCTTAAAATTAGTCTATATACGAACAACTCTATGAACTTAGAAGAATTTATTTATTACTTTCTAGTGACATTAATACATTATTTTTAGCTCTGTTTAGGTACTGTGCTACTTTGAAATTTGGGACAAGATACAAAATCATAGTTCCGTTAATTTCGGATTTGGACGTTAATTTTATACTTCTTTGACTTTTGCTGAATTGGAATTGATACCATATAAAAATGCTACAAATATATAAAATTATTTTGAACTCTTAAAAGTCCCTAATATAAATATTTTCTTCTTTTCACCCACTAGATTGACACCGTTATTAATCTTGATATATAAAATGAATAAAATAGTTGTTATTCGTCTAATAAGATGGTCGACATAACACCAGCAGAGAGAAACGCGTCAGGCTCCAGGGTGGCAGACCAGCCGAGTCACACACATGCACTTCCCTTTACGAGAGGAATTCAGTTATACAGTACAAGGTAACAATTTATCCCATTTTAAATACTATATATACATGTACTTATTTGAATACATACCATTTATAGTGCTAGAACTGTGAGCACATACGAAACAGCATACATTAAAACCATTAGTCTCGCGAGAGAAATGTCACCGCTACGTTCTGAGACAAACTGATATAAAAAATAATTATAAAAGCAAATAGTACATGTACTTATTTGAAAATGTACCATTTATAATGCTAGAACTATACGCACATTACGAAATGAATTACCCATGAATCGTTTGCCACAAAGTTTTTATTAATATAGAAATATCGTCAAATGTACGAACTTTGTAACGACGAGTAAGGAGGTATCGCAACACACACGCACGCACATACATTTCAACTATGTTGATATATAATATTCTGCTTCATATGTTAAAGTTATGCACAAATATATTTTACCATGCCCGACGAATTAGATGCAACATACGTCATCAGTAGACCGCGGAAAGCAGATTCTTTTAGTATGAACCCATTGTCATTTGGTAAGCTTGCAACACATACGGGTGTAGGAGCTTTATATGTGCACATTTTTGCATGTTCGTCATACGACTCCTGCTGGAGATGTATTCGCTTCGCACTTCGTCTGGAGTTTTTGTTACTAGATAACATGTGACTGGAAGGAATGAGAGAAGTTGCATGACAGGGCAATGAACTCGAACATTCATCAGACAAGATGGGTGGTGCTTGCATGGAATGACAAAAAAAAAAGCCGCATTGCGGGGTCATGTTATTTTCGGACTGAAAGACATATGAATTTTGGTAGGGAAATTTTTCTGGTTTTGAGGGAAGTTCGGAAAATGTTGGGCGTTCTTGAGGGGAAAAAGGGTAAATAGACGCCTTTAGAGAGGAATGGCAGAGCAGGAGTTTGCCGCGTTACGACATTCAAGATGGTAGCCGGCTCTTCCCCTCGACCCTGTCCAGAATCCTGGTGGCGTGGTATGCTCCTTTTCTTACTACTAACCACGATTTGTAAGTCTGTGAGGAGAAGGAAGCAGCAGGGATCGAAGCGGTGATGCTAGGGCTGGAGGGGAGTATCGGCTGACGGATTATCGGTAACCGTAGCCGTGCGTGGCGGATGGACGCCGGTCGACGCGACAGTGGCCTGCAACACAGGCGTGCGGCGGCGTAGCGTGTAACGAGCGTGGTGTCGTTAACCAGCGAGTTGATTTCCAGCGGCCGCCCACGGCAAGGCGGTGCGACCAGGCGGGTAATGGCAGGCGGTGGCGTGGACGCCTCTAGCCGCCTGCTGCTTTCGATCAGGAGGGTGGCCGAGCCTCCACGGGGGTGACAGGCACACCCTAGCACGTCGACGCCTCGTCTCGCGGGTGTCGTCTGCCAGCGCCTGCTGCCCGCAAGGCTAGGCTTCACCTTTTGTGCAGAAAATCCTTTCCACGTCATAAAGTCGGATTCACAGTAATTATTGACAATGTATGATTATTGAAAATTTACGTACGAGTTGTTTAAATTTTATTTGCTCGATTTTCATTGTGTGTAATCTGCTACATAGTTGTAAAAAGTCAGGTACAAATTTATATTTTATTAATAAGTTCTGCCTTTTTGCAAGCAGGAAATAACACACCGTGAAAATAAGATACAAATGTATTAAGCGACTAGTAAATTGTAAATTTTCGATAATCAAACATTTCCAATAATGCCTCTGAAACTGAAATTATAACACGAAAATAAATTTATGCATAATAGGTGAAATTGAGCCGTAATAGGGAGAGACACCCGCCATCTTGGATTTATATGTTTTCCTCCAGAACTTAATATACAGATTCACTATTTTAAATCCAACTTGTTTTCCTCTTGTTACTCGTTTCACATCTACAATCATGATCAAAATTTCTTTCGTTATTAAATAATTTTTGTCCCACATGGGAAAGTAAGTAGTTAGGCGTAACTGTAGTTGCCTTCTATGCCATGTCAAGGTTTGATTCTTATGTCCAGCCATGAAGTTTAATTACGAATGTATGCAAAAAAAGAATCAAATATAGGGAACTTCTTAGTAAAATATCGCCTGTAAAATCATTGTTCGCGCATATACGCGTATATCTGTAAATAAATGTTCTGGGAATACGGCTTTTTTCCAAAGGTAAAAAAAATTACCTACAGCCTCCACTATTAGTTTTTTTTTCTTTTAAATATGTATACAAATAAAGTGAAAATGGTGTTTTAAAAATGTCGATTTTAGGGTTTTACACAGTTCTTAAGGAAAGGAGAAAAGTACAAAATAGTACTTGTAGTTTAATATGTTGTCTTATGTCGTGTCCAATGATATTCCACTGTTATAGATGGCATTTGTAATTTCGTGTGTAATGATATTATACTGTTACAGATTGTAATAGTATTATCGTGTTTAATGATATTCCACTGCTACAAATAGTATTTGTAATATCGTGTCTAATGTTATTCTACTGTTACAGAGAGCATTCGCAAGAAATTCAGCTTCCTGGGGATGCATATATTGATAGGGCCCGTCGCAGGGCTTCCTTATGGCCATACGTGACGTTGAGGTTAGGCATTAAGCTGTAAGCAGTAAGCTCCACAAATTCTATCGAAACACTAGCGGTACTACTGCCAAAGTTCGAGCAATAGAAAAGCATTTCAGAGTGTGTTATTTGAAATTAAAATAGAAACAGTTTTTTATTTAATGGTATTTTGTAGTGACACAAGAGTACTGATAAACTGGGCATTAGGAACACGTTTAAGTTCTACCAAGATAATGATTCAAAACACAAGTCTGGCTTTTTTTATAACGGTCCCAAAGTCATTAACACACCTCCTCAAGCACCCGGCCAGAAGAATCCCATAGAAAATGTGTGTGATGAACTCAAAATAAGACTGAGGACTATTACAATTAGGTCCACAAAAGAATTAGAGAAAAGGTTCAAGGACGAATGGAGTAAGATTGGCTCCGAATGTACCAGGAAAATAATTGATAATATGCCACAACGCCTGCGAGAAGCAATTAAACATAATGGCCATGGTGCCAGGTACTACGAGACTGTTTGTTTAGTTTGCAAAGAGGATTATGTTTGTTTTAGAATGATGATGGCCGAATATTAAAGTGGCGTACTTATGCAGCATGGGAGAACAAAATCATATTGTTTGTTAAGTTGATTTGCTCATTTACATTATTGGCTACCGCTATGTTTCATTTAACTCACACAAGACTGATTGTGCATTGTGTTTTATGTTTATCTTCACTTCTAATGTAACATAAGGCCACGAAACTGCGATAATCATCGGTGGCCGAATATTAATGTGAGCCACTGTATGTGTAAACCGCTCTTGGACGGTGGTTTGCGTGTTACGTCTAGTTGAATTAAACCGAGCTATGTGGCGCAGTGGTTAACCTTCGAACTCGCATTCGAAAGGACCCGAGTTCGAATCCCGGTCCGGCCATCCTGATTTCGGTTTTCCATGGTTTCTCGAAATCACTCCAGTAGTATGCTGTGTTGGTTCCTTACTATATATATGCCATGGCCGATTCCGTTCCCGCTTTTGCTTCTCTGGGCATCTTGCTCGGTCTCTAATGACCTCGCTGTCGACAAGACGCCAAGCCCTGCATACGTATAGGCTGTTTACGGTTATTTGAGCACTTTTGAAATCAACCTTTGAAAAATGTCATTGCCCCTACCTGCGTGTATGTTAACGGACACACTGACCGGCATTCGCCCATGATAGTTGGCAACGACAGAGGGAAAGTAGTTCCATATCTTAACGATGAATTGGAAGTGTTTAAGTAAACGTTTGAGAATACTGAAATTGATTATTTTGCTTTTTGACTTTTTTATGCATATAGGTAAAAACCAATGAATTTCGAAAATATTCACTTTTCTAATAATTTCACAGCTTGACTTCACGGGCGCATGAATAAAGTGATCAGACCCATGGCAATGTTAATTAGACATATGATGTAAGAATACACAACGTGCACATAAGTAGATGTTAAGCAGGGCTTTAATAAGCGCTCACTTTACCGTGAAGAGCATATAGTCAGAGGAACGCTGCTTGAGACGTGAGGAAGAGAGCAGCAAGACGGCGGGCGAAGGAACTCGCTGGCGTGTGGGGGAGAAAGGGTGGCTACCGGCGACTTCGACCCCGTTTTACCGCGCGGTGGAGGAGGAGCATGTGGCGGCGCCACGCCCCACCGCACAGCGATGTTTTAATTGACAATCAACGCCATAAACGAGCAGGTGAGCGCTGGGTCTGATATCGGCGAGCTGCAGCGGACCGCGCCCCTTCCCAGTTCCTCCCGCGCGCCCGACTTCACACATATTGATTGCCGCGGGTGGGCGCATCGGCCCGGTAATTGCTGCCTAGTTAACTGTATTGGGGGTGCCGTGGCGAGGACTGTGGGGGGGTAGGGCAAC
>NQII01000330.1:684121-712746 GCA_002778355.1 Clitarchus hookeri | reverse complement strand
GTGTTTTGGGATTTTTTCGGAGTTCTCCCGTTTCCTCCCCGATCTTCATTCCGCCGCGCCTCCTTCATCTCGTGTCTCACCTCATCCATACTTCGGGTTTGGTCGGAGCGACAGATCTGTCCCTCGAGTAGGGTGGTCGGCTCCAAGTAGCGCCAGCCTCTTCTCATCTGGCCCTGCCTGAGGACGTGTTCTAACTGGCACTTTTTGTTAACAAAATGCTCACGTGGCCTGTTTTGTGTACATAATCTATGGCGAATTTTTGTAATTTGCGTTTTGCGTTTTGTCAACTTCGAAGCTGACAAATTACTAAATAAAAATTACCAAATCGCCGCCATATTGGTTTTGCCTGTTTGAAACGTTTAAATACACATATATGCGAGGTTAATGGAGTAAACCAATTTGTATTGTACACTCAATAATTATTTCACAAAGCATGTTGCTGAAATATTTATGAAATAGGTATTTTATCATGAGACAATTTCTTTTAAACAACAATCGCACATCATATTTGTTTTATATTGTTTATTTTAAATTTTAAATGTCCCTCTTAACAACTTTAGGGAATAAATACTATTTATTTAATGACTTCGTTGACTTCTAATTTTGCAATATTGATAACACGAAAATAATAATAGTATGGCATACAAGACGGCTGAATGTCGTGGTGTTCCGACTAAACCTTACAAAATTATAAATACAAATTACGAAAAACGAAACTCGAAACGAATTTAAACACGGCCTCAGGCTGGAACCACGAATGGATTTTCATCTTTCTTTGCGTGCGCAAACGCCAAATAAGTGAGCAAGTGAAGCGCAGCGGCGCGCTACGTCACAGCATGTGCGAATTACTGGCGTCGGCAAGAGATCGTAAGCTTGCAGTGGATGACATGACAGGAGCCATATTCTCTAACTTTTTCCTGTCTTTATATAAAGACATTTACCGCTGAACTATCTTTACGAGGCGAAATGGTATTCTGTAGCTCAATATGTCTCCATTATGGTCTTTCGAATGCCTTGTGTCTTTATATAAAGACCTGTCAACAAGGGGTGTCTTTATGAACGAAAGTGGCTTACGTATTGAGGTTTATTCTATAAACTAGCGAACCGGCGCCCGGCTACGCCTGGTAACAATTTAGTTTTTACAGCGATACTTTGAAAGACAAAAATGGTTACTGTGGGTTATCCTTAAAAGATCATATGCTATCGTAAACTTTTCTGTAGACTTTTTTGAGAGCTACAATTCTGTAGTACATTTATTTTATGCATCTCTTATGGTTTAGTCAGCGCAAGCCATGTAAGCGTTTTTTTACGACTTTATTACAAACGGTTCGACATTTCTCTACTATCCTTACATTAAATGAAAATGTATTATACACTAAAATCATCCGCAAGAAATTCTCTAATTGATGTTGAAAACCGCATCACAATCCATCAAGTAGTTTAGAAGTACTAAGCGAATACACAGACAGACGCGAATAAGCGACTTTGTTTTACTATTTAGAGATAAGTCTTACGGAAAATAAATCGTTTTTAAATGCCTTAAACATGAGGAATATCTTCTGTTATATGTCCGCACAAATAAACTGTGTCTGGAATACATTTAAGGAGTATATTTTATAATACGCAAGTGATACTCTCGCTTTAACATAACTACGAAGTGACGGGTGCGGCCATGTGTCAGTGCTGCTATCTCGTGATGCTCGATATTAACTAGTGCCAATGGGTAAGCCTTGACCTTTACCGTAAATTTTTCCCGAGTACTTTGTTTTGAGAGGTCTCATTAGTTCGTTTCCCACGGGAGTCTTTTCTTCTTAGCATATCACATTGTGCAGGTTGTCCTTTGTGTGAACTTTCCAGCACCTCAGGGTGGAGTTAAAAACACACTATAGTTACTCCACATCATGTTTACATATGTGGTCACGCAGTCTCAGAAATGAATATGTACTAAATTTTCTGAATGCTATTTTTTGACATAGCCTACGGACTGTGAAAGTGCCATCTTTTTTGTCTGTTTAGGCATGGTTAGCATTTTAAATCATATTCGGTTTTACACTGGAAAAAAAAAACTGGTTCACCTGCCNATCTGCGCCAATTTGAGAAAGGGTTGCACGTCTGTCACGTTTAATGATTCTCGTTAGTCGTAGTTTGTCCCGTTCTGTCACGATCTTTTTTCCGGCCGCAGCGATGTCGAAGATGTGATGTTTTACCGGATCCCCGATATTCACGGTACACTCGTGAAATGGTCGTACGCGAACATCCAAATGTTATCGCTACCTCGGAGATGCTATGTCCCATCTCTCGTGCGCCGACTATAACACCACGTTCAAACTCACTTAAATCTTGATAACCTGCCATTGTAGCAGCAGTAACCGATCTAGCTGCCGACCGCACCGCGTTACTCGGATTGGTTCCATACCTCTGTTATTTGCACACGCACGCCTATACCAGTTTTTTTTTTACTCTTCAGTGTATATAATTAACGATTTGGTCTATGTCGGAAATGGGACCAGCACTACGATTTTATTTGTAAATTTCTTGAAACATTATGTTATGAGCATCTGGTGAAGCTAATGCATAAGTATACGTGCTATTAACAGTGACAATGGGTTAGTAGTTAAATAAAATAAAATATTATTATTTAAAAATATAAGTTTGGGGAATCTGTAGTTTTCGAGACTTATCAGAAATTCAGTAACAAATAGCATATCAAACTATCAACATTTAAATTGTGCACACATAAGGAGAACAGTTTTCATCGCATTTATAACACTGATAAAATATCACGTTAGTATTAAATGTCCATGTATCTGCAAACATCACGTAATGTACAGAACAAGAGGGACAGTTGTAATTCTTCCCCTCAGTTTAACTGTGATTCAAATTTCTGCATGTGGTTTGTTTAGGTCAGGAGTTTTTATAGGACTACTTAACTTTGCCATGGCGTCCAAGCCTTCTATTTCTAGGAAATAAGTTTCCTTAGGAAATTGATTCCAGCCTTGTAGGATAAAATTAATGTTTCAATGCAGTGTTGCAAAATTTGAAGTTTATGTTTGTTGAAGATATCGGTAAAATGTGCATATTTTGTAGCTTCTTAAAACTTATACTTAGTCTCAGACCTAATAACATTTTAAGTTCAGTACCTCAGTTTCATTTTGGAAATGCGTTTAATTTGTTCATTTTTTATACCGATATGTGTGTGTATATATATAGCCCTACACACAGTGGTGTGAAATTGGTATATATTATTTCGCTCTCCAGTTGCGTGGTTATTCTTCAAGGCACCACACGGAATTCATTCAAATAATGACTTTACTTGCCTCTACGTGACGACCTTGCGGTTTTTCAGACGCAAGCTGTAATCGTGTGTAGGAATTAGCATGGAGACGCCATCATTTGCATACTGCAAAATTGTTTTAGAAAGTCTTATGTTAGTAATTTCGTACAATTATTTCTGCAGGCTCTTTCATCCCCAAGTTAAAAATGCTCATTGAATTTAACATGTAATTAGGTAGGATGTCATTACAGAGCTGCAATTTTTGTTGAAATATTTTATTTTTTGTATGCTTATAACTTGCTACGAGTTTCCAGCCACCAGTTTTTATAGGTAATTTAGATTTAAAAAAAAAATATTGAATGAAAATCTTTTAATAAAAGGGTCTTTTTTTATCTGGCTTGGAACATGTCATTTGTCGTTATAAAAATGGCACTAATTTTCAATATATTAAATTTATATTTATGTAAAAATATTAGGATTACTAAAAAAGAAAAATACACCTTAGTTCTGTAAAGTATTAGTGTAATTTTAATTTAATTTAAATTTTTTTTGTAGTATTTATAGAAAATGTGATCGGAAATAAATGTGAAATTGCAGAGCAAATACATTTCCGATTGCTGTATGATTTCGGCGTGTTTAATTTTTTTAAAATAATTCTTTTAGACATAAACTGTTAAATGAAAAGTTATTGTTAGGAACTATACTTAAAATAACAACGTGATGTGGTACTACAATGCACTTCCAATACTAGTTTTTTTTTTCCTGGAACAATAAATTTTATAGAACTTTTTGTTTTAACTTCATATTCTGGTAATTACTGATCTTCAGTTTTTTTCTGCGTTTTCTGAAAATTCTTGTAATATACAAAACAAAAAAATAGTAACTTTAGAGAGAGTGGGTGGCAGTTTTGAAAATGTTACCGTACCGTCATTAATTTGAGTATTAAAGTAAAATAATTCTAAAAAGCTATGCCAAGGGGCGGGGTTCGTATGCGTGCGTGCACACAAACATTTCCCACAAATCTGGCAATACATTATTTTAATTCGACACTTTTAATGCTAGTCACTACTTAAACAGCTCGGCATCACTGGATTTTCTCAAATTATTGCCAGTTGAAATATTTGGTTAAAAATATCGAGCATGCAGTGTTTTACATTTTGTTCATATTTATTTCAAATTTTGCATGCGTAACAGATTTAAATAAAATATGATATGAAAATGAAGTTACAGCTTTTTGCGAAATAAATTATTTGATTGGTTTAATGAAGTTATCAAATGGGACGATTTATTTCTGTTATAGGTTTCCAATTTTGCTATACTTACCAAATTCTCGTTAAACTGTAAGTAATATTGTGGTGTGTTGTTTTGATTTGTGAAGGTAGAGGTTGTTCTCTGTAGACTGAACACTTTTGAATCTACCTGTATTCACGTTGTGTATTCTTCCATCATATGTAATGTTAACATTGCCATGGGCCTGCTCACTTCATTCATGCGTAGGCCAGCTGAAACTGTCGAATTATTATAGAGTAAGTATTTGACAAATTTGATCATTCTTAACCTAACGTGCATTGAAAAACAAAGCAAAAGAAATAATTTATGTTTTCACAAATGCTTACCTATCTCTTGTAATTCAACATTAAGATATGCAACTACTTTCTCTCCTTCGTCACTAACTTTACTGGCAGCCACTGTGCCAGTTAAAAAAATATGCAGGTATGGGCAGGGCAGTGACATTTTTCAAAGGTTGATTTCACGAGTGCTTCAAATAACCGTGAGCAGCCTATAGTCATTAGAATCTGTATAATTAAGTGAAGTAAGAAACTTACATTCTAGTTGTCGCGAAGTGCTCACGTAGTCAGTCGAGAAAACGTAGCCTGAAAGCAGCGGTCACTGTACGGTAGTCTACCGCCGTAAACTCTCAGGATCATCGTTTACCTGTTGAGGCGAGAGCGGCGGTGATTATTCCGCCGCGGTTAAGCTGTTTAACGAGCATATTACAGCCCTCGTAATCTGCTGAGCCGCCTCCCGCAGTCTGCACCTTCCAATACCTTCCAATACTTTCACTAGAGCGAGGAAACCGACTCGGCTTCACATGTCCCTGGAAAATTGTGAATTTATTTTCGGATATTCGCCTCCGTTGCAGTGCCTAAATAAGCGTTATAATTTTAAAAATCTTGAGTTTTTTTCAGTGATTAATAACTGCCTTTTGGTCCTGAAGTTTCTTAGTTCGCATCCAGCAGGTTTTTGGGCCTGGCAGTTTGTGTTTAATTGTCGGTTACTTTGAAGCAATCTTTCTGATTTCCATCTGTGTGTATAATTATTTACAGTTTTACAGTAGGGGATTTTCAGTCAGAAGATGAAATATTTCTAATACTTCTGATAATGGAATTTGCTCACTCCATTTATTTTCATAGGTTACGGTGGTGGAATGTATGGCACAGATGACACACACACAGTACTGAAGGTAAAACGTTCTTCCAAAAATCCATATTCAAATAAGGTATTTTAAATTAATTTTTGTTGATTGATTTTTTGGTGACTCAGAGCTTCTGTGAGAGTATATTATCTTGTATTAGTATGGCGGTACACTTAGCCAGTAAAATATACCTAGCGAAAAATAAATCTAAATTCGTGACCGTTGAAATAAGCCATTTCACTTCACAAACTCAAAATACTTTGTTTTATAGATATAATCTAACATCGATTAATTCATGGAAGGTGCTTTAACTCAAAATTTACTCGTATCTTACCTGAAAGTAAACTTCTTTGCTCATGTTGTTTCCGGATTTCCTTCAGACTTCGGATAACGTATTTTTTTGGTTTTGTTTGATGTATGTTATGCATGGGAGAAACAAGTGGTCGTGCAACTAGTCTTGGAGGGTCTGGTTATGGTTAGCCTATAGTGAACATATTTTCATCACAGTACAGGGGAATAGCGCTCGGATACTAACTATGTACAGAGTTTAAAGACAGCGAGACCGCCTGATTGTAGCGGGTTCCGAACCACTGGTTTCTACGAAAGTGCTCAGAAAATCTTAATGCCGGGGGATGGGCTCGAACTCTTGCTGTCTGCTCCCCATGTGAGCATGGCGCATTAGGTAGGAATCGAGACCATGAAAGACCTTATTTACATTCACGCGAAAAGCTGCGTCTTTTTTACTGTCATTAAAACCAGTACTGCGTTATGTTCTCTAACTGTTTGTACGCATCGTGTCTACGTAGACAGCAACCCAGTGCTGTAATGACAATACCTTTGCATTAGGCAGAGCATAACAAAGTCGGTAGTGTGCATTCGACCACAGTGGCTCATACAACCGATCTTAATTTATTGCGAAGAAGAATCTGATGCGACTGGAGATATACAAAACTCGAATGATAGAGTCCTAAGCTGTGCACCGTTCACATTGTCATTTATAGTGTACATGAAGGTTCCACCAGGTTGGAAATGCCATTCGATCCTTCATTAATGGACATACAAATATTAAAATGCCTCGGGATCGTTATTTCTGGCCCTAACAGCCAGACAGCGCAGTCGGAGCATAGCAGACAACCGTGGTAGAGATTTGAGAGATAGCCTCAGGGCAGAGAGCCGGTGTACTTCATACTGACGCTCGCGTCAAGTGGGACTGTATGCCTGGAATCATGCGATATGCATTCCGCTGAACTCTGCCCACGAAACTGTCTGATTAGCATGATGCTGAGAACGTCGAGAGTAGGCCAGGTAACAGTTGGCCTGTGTCTTGTTTACATACATCCAGGTCCAGTTTTCACAGTGGCATCATCATACTGGGTTCACGTACACGTCTCTGTACATTTGATCGTGACTCTTCTGTAACATGCCAGGTATACACAGTCGCCCTCTAACTGTACGCCAGGCGTTTCACGGTCATGTACTCATTTTGCGTTCGTGGACCGAAACGCCTGTCCATATCGAGCTGTACTGGTGGATGACCTGGGAAACCTAGTACATAACTTGCTTGGATTGACCAACTAGGATCCCCGATCTCAACACTACCGAGCATGCTGGGGACGCTTTCGGGCGTCGTAGTTGGGCGTCCACAGCCTTCACGAACAATCCAGGAGCTTCGGGTGACGCTGGTGCAAGAATTGATCTTCATATCTCAACTGCTGGACAGCCATGTTCTCAACATGCAGTCCGTTGTGGTGCGTGTTCCGCTGTCCGGGTTGACCACACGTTACATTCACTCGTCACCACATTACTNAACATGCAGTCCGTTGTGGTGCGTGTTCCGCTGTCCGGGTTGACCACACGTTACATTCACTCGTCACCACATTACTGCTCTTCGCTGGTGTGGCATGGGTCGGGTTGGATGTCATGTGGTCTTCGCTGTCTGATAGACTTAATGAAGAGGAAGGGTGAAAACCAGTAATGCATGTCTTCAGATATGCTACTTAAAGTAAAATTGAAAGTTTATTGTGCCTTCTGTTGGGGGAAGCGTACTAACTTAAAATCTAGAAATTAAAACTGGCTACTGACATATACATTCAACAGGTGGTAGTTTGTTAGTGGATCGTTAGTAAAAAAAAATGTGATTTATAGCTAACAGGTTGCCATAAGAAACAGAAAACCTAACTTATTCATCATCTCGGAGAANAACATGCAGTCCGTTGTGGTGCGTGTTCCGCTGTCCGGGTTGACCACACGTTACATTCACTCGTCACCACATTACTTCTCTTCGCTGGTGTGGCATGGGTCGGGTTGGATGTCATGTGGTCTTCGCTGTCTGATAGACTTAATGAAGAGGAAGGGTGAAAACCAGTAATGCATGTCTTCAGATATGCTACTTAAAGTAAAATTGAAAGTTTATTGCGCCTTCTGTTGGGGGAAGCGTACTAACTTAAAATCATCTTTAATTTTGACCGATGACTGTATATGTAAGTTGTCCTGGTAGTTTGTTAGTGGATCGTTAGTAAAAAAAAAAAATGTGATTTATAGCTAACAGGTTGCCATAAGAAACAGAAAACCTAACTTATTCATCATCTCGGAGAAANAAAAAAAAATGTGATTTATAGCTAACAGGTTGCCATAAGAAACAGAAAACCTAACTTATTCATCATCTCGGAGAAACTCCACATAATTTGCTGGCACGTGTGTTGTCTGTGGATACTGGGCGGTGCATTCCTGCTCAAGCTAATTGTGCACACTGACATTGCTTGGCAGGAAGTACGCTTAGAGCTCGTGAATTTTAATTTTGTGTACCGAGGTTACATAATCTAGATAAAGGAGTTACGTGGGCACCCGGTTGTTTATTTTCCAATATGACACCCACGTGGATCTTGCAGATAACCCAGGTGGTCGCAGGAGGCTGCCACGCGATTGGCTGGGGCGACGTTACTTAAACAGACGGGAGGCGCGCTTCGGCTCCATGATCGATGTCCCTCATCGCAGTGCAAACAGGCGGCGCGTTGCCATGGCAACAGCGCGACGCCGCCGCGGGGCTCTCGCCGCCGCTGTTCTCCGATGACGAGGGGCTCGGAGCTGGCGTGCCGACCTACTTCCCCAGCCACCCCCCATCTATCCGAGATGCGAAGCAAAATGCCTGACATTTATAAGCTGTTCATGGTAGTAGTTAGCACTTTTCAAATCAACCTTCACTGCTCGTGAGCTGCATATACTCGTATGCTATCGTACGCGCTGGCGTGCAGGCCAGTCAAGTTGGCAGTAAATCAAGTAAAGTCTTNGCTGCATATACTCGTATGCTATCGTACGCGCTGGCGTGCAGGCCAGTCAAGTTGGCAGTAAATCAAGTAAAGTCTTGGTGTTGTATTGCGACGGCAAATCTTAAATTAATAACTAATCTTGTTTGAAAAAAAAATAAAAATTTATGCGTTAAGAGTACTGATAGCCATACTATTAACACACTTAATTTCCTAACAATTTCATGTTTTCACTTGACTGGCGCACGAATGAAATTAGGTCCATGACTATGTAATTTTACATATGGCGGAAGGATACAAAATGTATAGGGAAGGGGATCTTCAGTAGAACTTTCAAAAGTGCTCAATTAATCGTGAACAATCTATAGCGGTGGATTTCCGAACCTGCGGAATAGTGATAAACCACTTGTCCTTACCTTCCACGTGTTTAGCTGCGGAAAAAAAATTATTGAAGAATAAACTGCTGACCGTTATGCTCAGCTTCCCAATATAAAACACCCACGTAAATAGTATTCCATTTCAACAATTTCCTATATCTCCTAAAAGAATGGTGTTACGAAGCAGGAAATGGTAAAACATAGTTATGAACGTTATAATTTCAATGCGCCGAAACATCCACGCGACCTATTATACTCGCATATAACCAATAAGACAATAATTAAACTTTACCCCATATAAAACTTATCATTTCAACATTCCAACATCCACGTGCATGACTCTGTATAGTGATACTCTCCATCGCAGCCTCTTTCAAATGAGTGCCACGAATGCACGCAAAATTCACTTTTATCTATTTTTTTTTAAATCTTAAATTAACTCTGTTAAACGTTTCTTACTAGACAGTCTCTCCTTCACTACTTATTCTTCATCCATAAGTTATGCGCAGAATTATATCGAACAGTTTCGCTGAAAACAAAACCAAGCACGCCGTTCTCGTTGCCTAGCATATGCAAAACATTATTTAAACACAATTATTCATGCCGTCTGCTAGACGCGACTGTGAAGCTCCTAGCGGCATGTTACATCTCTTGAGCGATTGTTGCCCGTGTCAGCCGCTAGGTCATGGGCGACTACGAAGCGTAATGATTAGATCCACCCTCATATTACCTCACCTCAACATTAGAGGAACTTGAGGAATAAATATTATGCGAAGTCAATAGTAACTCAATTATACGTTAATATTTCAAATGTTACGTGTATAATACAGTCTAAAAACCGAGGGTTTTTACTAGCTTTTTCAAATTTTCATTTTTTTTTCAAGTGATGAAATTAGCAAGGAAAAAAAAAATCGAAATCTGAACACGAGTCTTAATACGAATCTTTGCAATTCCTCTTACATTATAATATCATGTATGTTAACCCCGATGTAGTTGGTCCAGGGAATATACGATTTAGGGTTAAAATATTGCAATATAAATGATTCTATCACTATCCTACACAGAAAAATGCGCTGAGTAACATATCAAAAGTTTACACCATTTTAAGCCCGGAAACCGGCCACGGTCTTAAAAAAAAGGCGGTAAATTTGATTCTTTTCCGCTTTTCTCGTACATGGCGACACATGCAGACATTTTACAAGAATGCAAAATTAAAGATGGTAATTTTATGTTCAAAAATGATAATAGTCATTTTTATTTAGGACGAGTGGTTGAGTTATCTTGGTTTGTATAAAGCGAAATGTGGAAATGAAAGAGGTAAAAATATTCTTTCTCAATGAAACTTAAATTGGTTTTACATTTCCATATTTCACTTTTTAAAAACCAAGATAATACCTTAACCATTCGTCCTAGATAAAAAGTGGTTATAGACATTTTCGAAGAGAAAATTAAGATATNTATATAAAGCGAAATGTGGAAATGAAAGAGGTAAAAATATTCTTTCTCAATGAAACTTGGTTTTACATTTCCATATTTCACTTTTTAAAAACCAAGATAATACCTTAACCATTCGTCCTAGATAAAAAGTGGTTATAGACATTTTCGAAGAGAAAATTAAGATATTTAATTATTCATTCTTATAAAATTCTGTATGGGTCACTATTTACGAGAAAAAAAACTTGGCTTTGCCGTTATTTTTCAAGATGGCGGCTGGTTCCCGGGCTTAAAATGGTGTAAACTTTTTATATGGTATTCAGCACTTTTTTGCATGGGATAGCGAAAGAATAATTTCTATTGCAGTTTTATTATGTTAGGAGTATTTTACCAGTAGATTCCCTGGACTAAGTAACATAAATAAAAATGATTATTTTCGTTAAGTCTCTTCGTGACTGTTGGATACTGATTCGTCGCGAAACGAACATTAATTTTACACGCAATTCGTAAGGGCGCTGCCTATCAGGCCGATAGCCACAGAGTTTAAATAGGGTATCAATATTAAAGAAATTCATACCCAATACATCAATTTTAAAGATAACAGTTTGAAAGAAAAATATTCTATCTATAACATTTCTTTAATAATATTTGCACTTTAAGAAACTTGCCAGTTTTTATGCTTAAATTTAACATTAAAGTTTACTTATTACAGCAAAAACAAAAATTCACTTTTTTTAGGTGTCTGTGTTTTCTGAGAAAATTTTGTTGTATTTGTTTTTATTTGAAATAGNTTTATGCTTAAATTTAACATTAAAGTTTACTTATTACAGCAAAACAAAAATTCACTTTTTTTAGGTGTCTGTGTTTTCTGAGAAAATTTTGTTGTATTTGTTTTTATTTGAAATAGTTATCTTTAAAACTGATGCATTGAAAAGGAATTTCGTCCGCACTGATTCCCCATTCAAGCTCGGTGACCACAGGATTGCTAGGCAGAGCCCGTAGGATACTGAATTATTTAAGCTCATAGAAAATTCACTATGTTTTTTTTTCTCTTTGCTAAGCATATAGTGCGTGGCGAATGAAACAAATTTTAGCATAATTAGGACGTATTTTCTTTCGCTTGTTAAAAACGCTGTTGTCTCTTAGGTGTTTTTCTTTCAAAGCGTAGGCTAAGGTCGTTCTGTGAACCCGCGAATTTCGGTGAGCAACTTATGACTGTCGCGTCCCTGTATGAAAGTACCCACAGAAAACTTTTTTTTTTTTTGTGATGCGTGTGGATTTTAGTGTGTCCGTCGGTTTCACGCACGCAGAAGCTGGCACCACTTTTTTTTTTATTGTAGCCTGCATATGGTGAGCGGCCATGCACATGTATGCGCCCAACAGCTGTTTTGCCGCCGCTAACGAAGCTGATGAGAGACACTCCGCGTTTTAACAGTTTTGCTTTTTGCAATATGTTTTCTCGCGTACGCTTCGCTTGTTCACAGTTGTAGCCTCGTTCAGACCAAATGCGAACATTTGTCGCGACATTAATTATTTCAGATAGAGAAGGGGGAGGGGTTTCATCTCTTTCCATTTTTTTTTTTTTCATAACTCGTTATTCACTCTATTTCCCTTCTCACTCTCGCCGCAGTTTGTGACCCCGGTACATAACGCCGGAAATTAGCCCGGAATTATTTTTGAACGTCACTTATGAACGGCGTGACTTGGTGCTGGTAAATTAACTGGTGGAAGAAAGTGATTGAAGAAATTAAATACTAAACTAACTTAACTTAAACATGCATATCAAAACAGCACGTGTATCCCTTACCTTGGACTCGAACCCGGAACCTCGTGTTCCGAATGTGTCGCCCTTCATACGTTGAAAAATAAAAACTCGATAAACAACTGCAATTATACGACATTACAGAACAATGGCTATATATGTAAGGTGCGATTGCTGCCAGTTATATAAAATTACGGATTGCTTCCGATACTGTCCAGGTAAGATAACATTTTGGGATATTAGAGAATTCAACAATGCGTTACTGATCAGGTTACAACATCAAGGCGCAGATAATGCCACGGTTCTCGATTCTGTAGCTCGTGTGCCCTTTCGTATTATACGGCGAAATAACTTTCTCGTGTTCTTGGGCCTCTCTCGCTCTAATTTGGTAAACGAGACGTATGAAGACATGTGAATGCTTTTAACGTCATTTATAATCTTTGCCAATATATTTGGCATGTGCTACTAAAAACATTTTTTAGTCGTTTTGTTTAAATATTAAGCAGTTGTTTAATGCGAAATTGATGCTCTGCCAAATGCTCTCAGCACGCGCGATTAAAAAAAAATACTGGCATGGTTAGTCTTTTGTCTGCGATTGGAACTGCATAATGTGTACAAGAGGATTCAGATCACTCTTGGATGGGAACTTCAGGCATTTCCGAATTATTCGTCATGGATTCGTAAAAACCACGCCAATAAACACGTTGCGTACTCGCAACCATTTTCCATTATTATATTTCCATATAATTATGCGATAAAATGAAGTTACGCGAAGGACAAATTTTATCAACAAATGTTAGTATAGAAAATTTTCTGAACTGGACAAATTGTAAGACAAACCATCCCCTAACAAAAAATTCCCCTTATTTTCTGAGCCCATTTATCCTGTATGACTAGATTCTGGTGTTGACGCGGGAGCGAGGTACAGCGGCGTAGCCGAGAAGGGGGGAGGGGGGGATGTCAGGACGTATCCCCCCTTTAATTAAAATAAAATATTCTAAAATAAAATAAAAATAAAAAATGAAGTTAAATGTAAGAAATGTGTGATTCCCCTTGAACATGGTTGTTTATAGCATTTTGTGGTTCCACATCTGTATATTGCCCATTGATGTAAATAATTTTTTGAACCAAACATTAGTAAACTGATATCTTTGTTTTTCCACATATAAAACATTTGCAATCCTCCTCGAACACGGTGGTTTATAGGATTTTGTAGTTCTGTTCATTGGTTGTAAATAATTGTTTTAACTTATAAATTTTAATATAATAGATTCCATTTTTTTAAATATAAATTTGGAAACCCCCCCCNATCCTCCATCACGAAGTAAATTCCTGGCTATCCAGGTGCCTAGTCGTGCTGCAAATGCGGTGAGTAGGGGAGGGAAGTTGCAGTGCAGCGGTTGGCCTGGGGTGGAAGTCGCACTCATTCCAGAGTTAGCGTTTTTAAAAACAAGTTGGCAGCGTGCCCGGGCCATCCTCCCCTCTACGGCTGCCCGCGGTCGTCTCGCACGCGGCTTCCAGGAAAACCCGGCGAGCAGAGGACGGTCTTGTGTCGCGCTCTGCGAGAACAAGCGACTGTCGCCACTGCCGCCACTGCTTATTAAATGCACGCGCATTTGTCCCGCGCGTTCGAGGACCGAGAAGCGTGGGAGCAATACGGGCGACACTAACACGCCGAACCGTCGCCGCCACGCTTCCCCCTGCAAATTACATCTGTAGTAGCAGGGCTTCATTACACGCATTGAAAGTCGACACGTTTAACTACCGACGTATGATTGTACTTTTCTCATAACTCTGAAGGGAATCGCGATGGAAAGCTCTAAAATGAATTTTATTGCTAAATGTTTTTTTCTGTGACTACACTTAATTTTATAAAAGAAAACCATATCACCATATATAATTGGGATTTACGTTATCTGATGAAATATCGTATACCTGGAACATTATTTACTGAGATACGCGTATTCGCGCAAACGATTTTATAGAAAATATTTTGGTACGTAATCCTGTTAAGGGGTCCGTCTACCTGGAGCTATTTGTCGCACTTGAAACCGCCATCGCCACTAAGTGCAAGGCTCTGAACTGGCGTGCAGTGTTCTTGTCGAACAGGGTGTACCTACGGGACTTTAAGCGGCAACTCCGTCATTTTGTTGGTGGAAAGTCTGTTAGCGAGGTTCAGTGCAGAAACCTTCAGTATTTTTGTATGTATTTGACGCGTATATTTTGAGATACAGCGCTTTGAAAAAGCCTTTTCCAGATGTGTTGAAATGTTCTGAAAATGTATTTCTAATGTGCTTGACATCCTGAAAACACTTGAAAATGATGTCTTCAGTGCTTTACTTAATCAAAACTATTTGGGAAATTTTTTCTTAAAATATTTTACAAAAAGTACACACGGCCCATCTACCCTGCACAAAGAGGGCGTACCTATACATTCTTGTAACATGCTGTCTTATAACGGACTTCATGTGAATGGCTAACGACTAACACACAATAACTTTCTAATCGCTAATACGCTGTAGGACGTACTATATATTTTACTATCTTGTAAAATTTTAATTTAAATGAATAACAAATTATTGATAATGACATTGAAAAATAAATATTTTAACGTACATTACGTGAATGCTATTTCTAAATCGTTTGCCCTAAATNGTTGATAATGACATTGAAAAATAAATATTTTAACGTACATTACGTGAATGCTATTTCTAAATCGTTTGCCCTAAATTAATGAAACCACTCAGCAGTCGTCTTCCGAAGTGTGTGTTCTTTTCGTAGATCAGCACATTTGGACGCATGCTTAATAGTTTCGTGGAAAACCTTGTATTTCAAACACACTGCAACGTAGTTCAAGCACCGGGTAGGCCACCCACCCAGTGCTGTTTAAAACACCGTCCCTTGCGTTTGATCGTGTCACATGGTCCGCGCCGCGCAGAAATACCACCGATGTCCTGTCCCTCTTTGTTGGGGTCGTTACCCTTCGTCTTTATCGTCTCTCGCTGGCTCTCCTCGTCCGCAGCTTCGTGCCCGAGTAGACTTCGTTTCCAAACGCGTCGCCTCTCGTCCTTCAGTCAGCCCGTAAGACGTTACAGAGAGAGTGCATTTTTCGTATGGGGGAGAACGTGGCGGACGGTGATGGGTGATAGTTATGCCGAGGTATTCCTT
Source organism: Clitarchus hookeri (assembly GCA_002778355.1). NCBI lineage: Eukaryota > Metazoa > Arthropoda > Insecta > Phasmatodea > Phasmatidae > Clitarchus > Clitarchus hookeri. The sequence continues at coordinate 697,052 of NQII01000330.1, read as the reverse complement.
TCCCCCGATCATTGCATTTAGTAGCTATCTCTGGTACATGTACACATATTAACATAGTTACTAGTAAACAGTATAGTGCAATCAAGAATAATTTATATTTTGTGGTTGTAAGACTAGCCTATTTTATGACGTATTATTTAAGTTTGTTGGAAATAAGTTACAAGTGATGCAACACAAAGTATTTTAATAACATATAAGTTGTTATACGTATTACTGCACAACCTTAATAACATATAAATATAAACATTAATTAATTATATAAAATAAGATATAACATTTATAAATTATATATTTTAATGACACAAATACACAAGACAAGATACATCCGTATGATAATACTAATGTATCATATGTTACGTACGGACATCGTCTAGTTTTATGCCTTCGATTATTGACAGCCTTTTGTCATGAAATTTTAATAATCAAATTACTATCGTTTGAAGATGTTTCGCCTTTGAATACGCGTCACCACTTTTTCTCGTGTTTTCTCACCTTGTGGTTGCACGCCAGCCTAATGCTGCTACGTGTGATGCTTCTGAGTAGTCACTAATTGTTGCTATGACTTTCTGTGCACGTAATTCAAAATCGTGCCGAGACGTTGGACGGAAAGGGACGCTAATTGAGCCTAGCGAGACATGGGTGGCGCCGTGATACCAGGTAACCTATGGCGCTGAAGTGATGTACAATACAATCCTTTACACAGTCGTGGCCATGCTTTCGTATTTTTACCAGGCACTCAGCCTCGCAGGCCGTACTGCACGTCGACCGCATAATCATGCCTTCTCATCGCAAGTGTGCCCAGCTCACACCCAAGGTAATCGGATCCAAAGCTAAACCTGATTTACAGCTTCGCACGTTCACGACCTTCGAAAAGTACTGAGCGCGTGGTTTGGTCAGGGCACTATCCAAACCCCCTGTTGTCTGTCTAGGACACCGCCGGAGCATCAAAGCAGCTAACGTCCGACCATTCTCGGGGAAGGGGCTATCTCCTAATCTCTAGAGTGCATAGCTAACCCCTGCCACCATGAATGCGACACCATAGTTTGGTCACTGAAGAGAACCTCCGGTGTATCCACTCCAAACCGATCGCCCTGGTACTACTTCAGCGAGGCGGAAATGGAGAAGATACGGAATGCGATGACAGCGGAAACTAAAACACCCCNTCGCCCTGGTACTACTTCAGCGAGGCGGAAATGGAGAAGATACGGAATGCGATGACAGCGGAAACTAAAACACCCCGAGAAAGTTCATTGGCTGACGTCAACGTCCGCCGTGTTTTCCACGTGCAAAGTTCTTGGTTTGGCGCTGCCGAGAGNTCGCCCTGGTACTACTTCAGCGAGGCGGAAATGGAGAAGATACGGAATGCGATGACAGCGGAAACTAAAACACCCCCAGAAAGTTCATTGGCTGACGTCAACGTCCGCCGTGTTTTCCACGTGCAAAGTTCTTGGTTTGGCGCTGCCTAGAGNCAGAAAGTTCATTGGCTGACGTCAACGTCCGCCGTGTTTTCCACGTGCAAAGTTCTTGGTTTGGCGCTGCCTAGAGTGGGGGTCCGTTTCGCCGTTTTCAGATGCGAGTGGTCTGACCATTTACACAATCCTAAGCGTAAAAAACCCCCGTCTGAGTGTCAGCTGAACTACATGCAAACGTTCAACGCGAACAACAATTTAACACTATTTAGGATGTTTCTAAATTGTCCACCTAATTCTGTCCATTAAAGAAGTCAACGGATGTCAGGAAATATCATCGCATAATGATACATAATAACAGTCGAAGACAGCGCAGCAGTCAGTTTTCGTACGTGTATAATAAGCTGCATGTCTACGAGCGTATATAATCGCACGCTAGCTGGAGTGTCTTGTATAGGTTATTCATTGTAAAATGAGCACTTTTGAAAGCCCTTTTATTTGGAATAATAGTAAATAAATATATTTAATTTTAGCCCGATACGTTGACTCCAGAGTGCGGTGGAATATACACAGTGTGTGTATTACTTGCACGGCAATATTTATTTACAAAGGTGGTGAAATGATAAAAAAATGACTGGAAGTAAAAAGTAACTAGGACATCAAAAGTGCTCACGTTACCGTGGACAGCCAATAACAAGAACGTGTTATACAATAATGTTCTGATAGGAACATGCTCCCGTTACTGTTCCATGTTGCACTGTTCGATGACCTTACANACGTGTTATACAATAATGTTCTGATAGGAACATGCTCCCGTTACTGTTCCATGTTGCACTGTTCGATGACCTTACACGATATAAGTTTACTGGGATACTTAAAAAAATATGCTGTGGTTTAGTTTCATTCATTTAGTGCAGACGATTTTTAAACAGCATTCACGTAAGTCTGTGTTTAAATATTTCNGCTGTGGTTTAGTTTCATTCATTTAGTGCAGACGATTTTTAAACAGCATTCACGTAAGTCTGTGTTTAAATATTTCTTTCCCAATGCTAGTATGAATAATTTGTTATTTAATTTGAACTTTTACGCGATAGTAAAATATATCATACATACGGCCTACATCGCATTAGCGAGTAGGAAAGTTATTGTACGTTAGTCGCTAGTCATTTACATACAAGTCCGTTACAAGCCATTGTGTTACAAGAATATATAGGTACCCCTTCTTTTTTCAGGAAAGATATATAGTAAAATATAAGGTGGTGATGGGGGGGGGGGTAATTGAACACCAAATACTTCTGTTTAGTAAAGCACTAAAAATACCACATTTTCGAGACTACCAAGAAGTTGGTATTCCGAAACAAAACCACCACAGAGGGCTGCACAGTGGAATTCGATTGCTTTTGGTTTGTTAGCAGCAGATCGTACATATGTGTATCTTGCTACAGTAAGCTTGAGCTTCGACCTAAGTGAAGACCGTTTTGACACAGAAGACGAGGGTGTTTTTGGGGACTCGGTTGCGCGTGTTAAAGTTACGGAAGTGTGTTATGAAGTTCTTTGCTCGGGAATTTCGCACCACGTGATGTTCATCCCCACTCCACAGCGCCTCACTTCCGCAATCAATGTACCCCAGTGTGTGGGCGACGACGTATTCGCTCGAGTTCACGGCCGAGCGTTGTTGCTGCTGCTCTACCAACCCTGTCTTTGTCCATCTGGATCGCAGCGTTTAGGTGGCCGCCTGGGTAGGCCGCCGAACGGTGTGCAGAGCTCCAGCAGAATACGTTTTATTAAAAAACCGTCCAACGTGTCTGAGTGACGTCTGTATACGTTTCTCAGTTCCTCCTTTTATCTCTAAAGCATGTTTNTAAAAAACCGTCCAACGTGTCTGAGTGACGTCTGTATACGTTTCTCAGTTCCTCCTTTTATCTCTAAAGCATGTTTGTGTGATACTGAAAATGGCTCAAACGGGTTTTTTCACGGTCTTTTTTAGGTATAAACATTCTGGTACAAAACATTTAAAAAAAAATAGGGACGTGCATCAAACGTTTATTTTTATTATTACGTCATAAAATGGCAGGGTCTCCGCTGAGAGTCATAGAGTAGCGTAACCGACGGCAAGACTGCACGCCAGTTCAGTGCTTTGCGCGTAGAGGATGAGTGTCCCTGCCGAGTGTGTCTATTGCGCAAACGCTGACGAGGTCGTCCGATTAGATACAATTTACTTTTTGGATATCAAGACTATCATACTTGCCCTTTACAAACACGTGCTAATAAAAAGGACGGGTCTTGTGCTGAAACAGGTTTATTTTTGTTATAACGTCCGCCGAAGAGAGATGTGTTAAAATTGCAGACAGGTACTGTTGATGAGCGAGAGGAATATTTATTTAAGGGCAGTGTGTGACAGGTAAAAAGCAAAGTACAGAAATAAGGCAGATAATGGCTCGCAAAATAATAATAAACTTATGGTTCCGAGTTGATTTTACTTTTTAGTTGAAATTTGGCTTGTATTCATATAACGAAATACAGTTACCTCTTGAAAGCAAACTGTGTCACTGTTATACTCCGCTAATTAGAGCATTCACTTGTGTTGCTGTAGCATAAAAACAATTGCTTGTTACAGTGCACTAATTAGTTCAGTAATCAATGAAAGCTCGTAACATTCTCTTTACGCCACTGCATTGTTCTCTTGACGATAGCAGCCACGTTACTTGATTTAAACGCCCCTCGGAAACTTCTGCGCAGAGATAAGACACATTCTGATGGCTGGCTTCTTCACACCGAGGCTTGCATAGTCTGTAACTTATCGCTGTGATTTTGCAGGTGGGTTATTTTTGCTAACTAAACTTAATTATACTAAAGTAATGTGACGCGGGCTAACATTTTTGTAACGGTGTATGTACTTTTATTGGTTTGTATAAATTAAGAAAAATATATTTATTTCTTGCATTTGAATAAAATCAAAATTTCCATACTGTTAGGAATTTTTAGGATATATATACACCATTTATAGCTACTGGCATTCTCCTCAGTGTCACTGCTTTTCCAAATAAACACTTTGCTTCTCATTCTTGCCTGCCACTCATTTTCCTTTGTACTTTATCCATTGTCTTTCGAGCCACTGTCCACGAGTCCCCGCTGCCCCTATACTAGCCTTTCTCTTCGTCGTCCTTACTGTAAAAATCTTTCTGCTGGTCTTAACGTGTTCAATTTTTCTCAGATTACAAAATTGAAACCTGCGTTCATTGAGATGGGCAGTTATTCGGAAGACAACGCAGGGAGGGATCACCAAGGATCTTAATTTTCATAATGCATTTAAATTGGCGAAATATTAAAGTAAAATTACATACAAAACGAAACGATTTATTTGCTTAAATTGCGTATATGTTAGTAAAATAAATTCACTTAACACACGTTTATAGTCTGTTGCCTATATTTCGTATGTCGGTCACTAATTAGTGTCTCGTTTAGTCTTCGCTCCTTAGCACTGGCGGACGGCAGTATCCACAACTCTCGTGGGAGCATACAGAACTGAAAACTGAGAGTGGGTTTTGAATCAGTCGGTACTTATCAATGGAGTCATGCCAGAGGTTGAACGTGGACCATCACAGGCTACCGATTTNGCTTTGAATCAGTCGGTACTTATCAATGGAGTCATGCCAGAGGTTGAACGTGGACCATCACAGGCTACCGATTTAAAATTTAATTATGATAGTAGTTTTCCATGCGTGTTTTCTGTTTGGGAAAGATTATAATTTCTTGACTCGATACTTGTTCTCCCCCCCCCCCAAAAAAAATTAAAATAAAATTTTTTAACATATAAACATTTCAGTATTTACTGATTTTAATGTGTATTGCAAAACTAAGGAATAGTTTTATTTAATTGATTTAAATGGCATTCGTATGCGGCATATGCTACGTACATTTTTGTTGTAACTTGTCTTTTTTTTATTTGTAAAAATTTACACCCTGATTTGTGCTTTTTTGGCCGCCATATTGGAAAAATGTCTGACAGTANCTTTTTTTTATTTGTAAAAATTTACACCCTGATTTGTGCTTTTTTGGCCGCCATATTGGAAAAATGTCTGACAGTATGCACTTTTCCTGCAGATTTTCTTAGTTTACGGCAAAACCATACACCTTATTAAGATACAAAATGTTCAGGAACAAAATTAAAGACCACACAATTTTAATCATATTCTTTTTTTTCTTCTTGCTCTTAGAGTTTATTTTAATTTGAAAAATAACAATTTTTCATTTTAATGGTATTTATTTTATGACTGGTCACATTTATTGGGGAGATCTCTAACAGTATAAAGAAACCCAGTTGGGTGGTTCTTAGACAACTCATTTTTGCATCTATTAACAATATTCAGGTTGTGGGAAGATGTAGTTGAAATGGGGAGAGAAAGAGCAGGAGAGAAGTGCACATCATGTTTCTACTGATATTTAGTTCTATTGCGCGCGCTTTAGACTTATAGTTTATTCGCGGTTTCTTCATACTTTTGTAATCAAACGTTTGAAAAATAACCCCATGAATGACATGCTTGGTTTTTTCCCCCTCCAAAATATGCCATGTATCACAAGTGCTTTATACTTGTGTTAGCATAAAAGTACCTTATTTTTTATTTAATTTAATTTTTACTGATATTTATTTCATTTATAATAAATGTGAATAAATGTGAATAAAANACCTTATTTTTTATTTAATTTAATTTTTACTGATATTTATTTCATTTATAATAAATGTGAATAAATGTGAATAAAAACAGGGAGAAAACAGGCGTGTTGGTAATACCCAGTAAGAAATAGTTCTTATGCAAAATTTGATTACACTGAGTGCGCACGAATGTGGTGCGTTGTTCCTTTGGTGTTTCNGTAAGAAATAGTTCTTATGCAAAATTTGATTACACTGAGTGCGCACGAATGTGGTGCGTTGTTCCTTTGGTGTTTCTTTTCTTTTAGCAGCGATATACAATATTGCTGAACATTTTTAGATCGTATAAGTGATGCACTATATACATATAAACAATGTATCGTGACCAATTTATCGCCATATCGCACAGTCGCACTGACCTCAAGTGACCCCAGAGAGCGCTGTTAGGAGTCTCGCCGCGTTGACTTGCGTCCACCAATTCGAACCTTGGCTCGCACCGCAAGCTCCTATTGATCTGACCGCTCGGCGCTCTGTTCAAGGTCACCGCGCTTCTTCTTTCGTCAAGGAGCGGCCTGCCGCCTCCGGCACGCGTGTTACCGTAACCCTGGCCGGCTATATGCTCTCGGTCGCCTGTCCCGCCCCGATGGCTGGTTCTAACCGGACTCAGCGTTTTCAAAATATCGTTACCGGTTGCCAAGGGTGTATCAACGTTTATGAAGGATGGAGGTATTTAAGCGTTTTGTGGTCCGGTGTACATTCGTTTGCGCGTGTCTCGACAAATATCTTGGGAAGGCGACTGTTTGCCAGGAAAAATAAAATCCAATTATCTAGGCCCGTACGATTTTATTTTTATCATATTAAGTGTATTCAAAGAGGAAAAAAAAATTGTGAAAATGGCAAAAATCGCAGTTTTAGAGCTCGCCTGCGCAATTTCTTTAAGAAGCAGGAGAAAATTAAAACCGTACAGTTGTATTTACCTCTGTTGCATGATTGTTGAATGCTCTCACTCAACTGAATATTGCTCTCGAGCTAAAGAATTCTGGAAAGAACGTGGCCTCCTGGCTGGAGTGTCGGAAGGTAAATGATAAGTCCAATCGCTTGGTCAAACGACTTGGACGTTTTTATCTAGAACCAATTCTTTCTCTAATTATACTTTGACATTCGTTTCGTATCGAAGAACTCGAAGGGCGACAACTACCTGTGTGTGGGACGAGCCACGTTTACAGTTAATTTTTGCTACACCATTCTCGACTCCACCAGGCATTGATTGAAAGCTGTGNTGTGGGACGAGCCACGTTTACAGTTAATTTTTGCTACACCATTCTCGACTCCACCAGGCATTGATTGAAAGCTGTGGGTACCTGGTGGGTCCATGATGCCTGCAAACAGCTACTACTCCGGAACACAATTTCAGGACATGTATTTACACTACCGTACAATGTTAACGCCCTTATTAACCTGTTAGATACTGATAGGCGGGCTACAGACTGCAATAGGCTCTGAGATGTGCAAGATATTTTGAAAAGTATAATGGAGTTGGTNGTACTGATAGGCGGGCTACAGACTGCAATAGGCTCTGAGATGTGCAAGATATTTTGAAAAGTATAATGGAGTTGGTGTCTTTCGTATCAGAATATTTTCCTTCTTTGCTCAATAAGTTTTGTTACCTTGAAAATTTGTGTTATACTTCTAATCCAGTAATCCTCATTTGACATATTGGCATGCTTTGTTACAAAATTGTTTTAGCTGTATCTATTGTTGGAAAACTAACCACACAGTCTATCAAGAGAAAATGGTCGTGTATTTATCTTCATTACGTATTTTTATTTTGTTGATTGTTTTTAACGCTATTATTCAATTTTACAAAGTAGCAGAAGACATTTTGTGTGTCGCAGATAAGACACAGTTGTCACAGCTCTTGTGAACTATAGACTGTTCAGGGTAAAGTGAGCACTTTCGAGGCCCTAGTTGCTTTTTCCTTTCAGCCATTTCTTATCATTTAACCACCTTTATAAATAAATATTGCCGTGCAAGTAATGAACACAGTGTGTATATTCCACCGGACTCTTAAAGTTAACGTCTAAGCTAAAATAAAATATATTTATTGACTTATTATTCTAAATGAGATGGCTCCAAAAAGTACTCACTTTACCGTGAATAGCCTATAGCTGGTCAGCTTCCCGGCTGGTAGAGTAGGAAAGTAGTAATAAGGTCTTGCTCTGGAGCTTCTCCTGATTATTGATAGCACTTCAAGTAAGCATCACGCTTACTTGAAGAGCTATCAATAATCAGGCGTTAAATCACTGATCGTCTTCAATCCAGCTGATTTGCGGTTAATGAACCAATTTGATATTAACCCTTGGATATGCGTGTATTTATGCACTCACATGCCTATACATATGCGTCGAGTAGAGGGTTGGTCCNTGATATTAACCCTTGGATATGCGTGTATTTATGCACTCACATGCCTATACATATGCGTCGAGTAGAGGGTTGGTCCCCTTCCAATTTTCACCTAGCAGAGGCGTTGCCTTCCTGGATAGATAGGTTGGACACTACTTCAATTAATAATAAGTATCTATAACTTACTGCGAACTGCTTGCCTCATTTTTAAAATGTATTTATGTAGGTGTTTACGTAACCCAAAACAGCATTGATTCAGTTATTGTTTATTTTTTAATTTAAACACGCAATGGTGTGTGTCGGGGTTCAGAAAGTTCGAGCCACCTCCTCCGTTCCCTAATCTAGAAGTCGGAGCCTGTGTGTGCGTATGTGTGTGGGTGTATGTATATATAAAGATGTTTCAAAAGAGCTTGGTTGGCCACGACCAGGCTATAGAAAACCGACAGCTTTGTAGTACGGCGAGAACACTTTGAGGTGAGAGAACTAGAGGACTGGCGTTACCGCTCTCTGCGTAGCCTGCCTCCGGGAACATGGAGTGCTTCCCACTCAATTCAGTTAGCAGTTTGGAGAGTTCTGCGTGTAGTTCGCGGGTGCCGTCCCGGCGACTCAACTCGAGTTAGGGGCATGGCGCCTTTCCCTGCCCCACTTTACCCGCGAGACTCGTAGGGCCTACTCAATTTTTGTATTTCACATGCCCATGTGCCACAATGGCAAGTTTTCTTGGAAGATAACATGCAAGCTTGCGTACCCGCTGAAATCACTTTTGAAATCCCTTCTTTTAAGATCTACTTGCATGCACATGTGTGTTCTTCCGTCATATGGAAAATTAACATTGCCGTGGGCCATATCACGTTATTCATGCGTCGGCCAAGGGAAACTGTAAAATTATTACTAAAATAAATTTTTTACAAATTCGTTTATTTTTATACTTATATATGCATTAGAAAACCGAAATCGAAAGAAGTAGTTCCGATATCCTCATGTTTTTACCTAACACTTGTAATTGCACGTTTAGGCTCGGGACTAGTTTCCCTCCATCGTTACCAACTTTACTGAGCGCATGCCAGAAAGTGTTCCCTTTAAATTATATCATGTAGTGGCAGTTACATTTTTCAAAGTCTGATTTCAAAAGTGCTCATATTACCCTCAACAGCCTCTATATGAATATTTCTATGTGAGATTGAGCTAACTGCTGGTCGTTTTCATGTACGTTTTAATAATTGGTCGTGTGTAATCTTCCATGGAAGGTTTCCTACAAGCTTGAAATTTCAGCCAATCAGATGGAGGGCGGTAGTGTCTGGCATTGACGACGGATGTCATTTTATTTTGTTTTGAGAGAGAGCAATAAGACCATTTAAACAAGAATAAATAATAAATAAGTAGTTGGAAATTGTATGTTCTGGCCCACCTGGTGTCCTGGTGGGGACAAGGGGATAAGCCGTAGGCCATGTTGGATTTCCCTCCCGTTGTCATTCATAGCCAATGGCGGCCATCTTGGATGCCATACTTCACGCTATTGCATTCCCTGCAGTGTGTTATCTATGTGCTTTCCCTCCATGGCAGTGATGATTATGTTATGAATTTGGTGACTATATCTTAAATGGTTCGGAAATTACAGCCAACTATGCATATAAGTAGGTTTAAGACATACTTGCCCCTGATAGTCTTTTTCGTTATCGGGGGTGATGCCTATGTTATGAATTTGGTGGTTGTATCTTAAATGGTTCGGAAATTACAGCCAAATATGCTTATAGGTGGGGTTAGAATGTACTTGGTGCGTGCGAGGTGCGACGCTAGACTAGCGTGGGTAGGCAGGTTTCGGTCTGTGTCGCGCAGGGGGAATGGCATAACATAAGACTCGTCCCCGCCAGGATGCCAGGTTAAAGGAGACCAGATGAATATGAGATAATCAGGGTGGAATGACAGAGCATGAGACGCGTTCCTGCCAGGATGCCAGGTGAAAGGAGACCAGAAGGAATATGAGAAAACCAAGGTTGAATAACAGCATGAGACTAGTTCCTGCAAGGATGCCAGGAGAAAGGAGACCAGAAGGAATATGAGAAAACCAAGGTTGAATAACAGCATGAGACTAGTTCCTGCCAGGATGCCAGGAGACCAGAAGGAATATGAGAAAACCAAGGTGGAATAACAGCATGAGACTCGTCCCCGCCAGGATGCCAGGTGAAAGGAGCCCAGAATGAATATGGGAAAACCATGGCAGAATAATAGAGCATGATGAGAGAAGTTTCATGACAGGGTAGTTAACTCGAATATTCTTCAGGCAAGATGGTTGGTGCTGGCATGGTGGGATAGCACGTATAAAACACCCGGCAGGGAGTAGTTCATGAGCATGAAGTGGGTACATCTGGTAGGAAGGAATGAGAGAGCGTGAGAAAATATAGGAGATCGGGAGGACAATGAGAAAAACTCCACAGAGAATGCAAGAGCATGAAGTAGGGACATCCAAGATGGCCATCGTTGTCCATGAATGACAGCGGGAGGTGAAATCAAACATGGCCGACGTCGGTAAGGAATGACAGAGCTGGCGGTATCTGCATGACGTTTTCCAAGATGGCCGTCGGCTTGCCCCATTGTCCCCACCAGTATGCCAGGTGGGCTGGAACTTACTATTTCTAACTACTTAGATACACTGTCAAAATGTTTACTGGTGCATTAACAGAATTATGTGGCAGTTATGGCAAATTTTCTTTTTCTTGTTACCACAAAACAATTGGGCTCTTAGCATAAACGGATACTTCAGAAGTCGTTTGTTGATTATTCGTTCCACGACCACAGGTGGAGAAGCAAAACCATAACAAATGCTTACTTATGTCTTTACTTACGTGGCATGTATCATACGACAGGTTATACCATAGAAATATAATACTTGCCTGCATGTAGTCTGTGATAACAGGTCTCTTAGAAATTTTCGCTCGAGGTGGTGCGGATTATTGTATCGTGGCATACAGGCTTCACTGTATACCTGTAGTAAGGATTTTCTACTTTCGATTTTATAATTGAAGAATAGTGTTAGAAGGGGGCTGTCGACAAATTCCATTTAGATCGACAGTCACCTTCTTTACTCAACCCTTTAATTGTAAACTTGAAAATATTGTAGGCATGAGTAAAGTTTGTATTTTGTGGTATGTGTAATTCTATTCCACCGAAATGTAGTAACGTCCTGAAGAATGCAGTGGAAGTTTTTCTAAAGCATCTCAGTTTTCTCCCTGTTCCACAGGCATGTAGCGCGTCTTTCTTTGTACGTCTTTGCGTTCTCTTGGAAATTCTTTTTGCCTTTTATAAATGCCCCAAGTACCTTCTGTGTTTCTTCTTGCAGCTTCTGTTCTTCTCCCCAACCCTTTCAACGCTTCACTCCGACTTCTTTTGTTGCATATTTAATGACCAGGAATGAGATTTCTCTTTGTTCTTTTTTTCTACGTGCCTTTTTATTTTCTTATTTTTCCTCGACCCGGCAATTTTTTGACTTTTCCCAATTCTCGTTTCGGCGGAGTTCTGAACAATGCCCCGTCTCGCAGTTCCCTTAGCTACTCCAAATGTCTAATAATCCACCCTTGTAGCCCTCTTCTGCTGCCGTGAACACAGCCCCCCTTCACCCCTCGGCATAGCACAGCGATGATTAACGCCTTTCAAGTCATCTGTCGTCAGCTATGCATTTATGCACGTGTTGCGATGTTTTGTCATCGTACTCCGCCTCTTCGCTCTCTCTCTCTCTCTCTTCTCTTTCGCTCTCTTACGTCCTCTTACGTCCCTCTCATCTCATCCCCCCATTCCTTCACTTCATAACACATTCCCATTTTATTCTGCTTCCTACGAGAACCAATGAGTGGCAACAGCCACGTGAAGCTGATCAATTATGGTAAGGCATTAAGTGGAACAGTGGTATACCCTATTCGCGATATTTTCACACTTTTTGGATCAAACGTTTGTAAAATCACCTCATATATGACGTGTTTGGTTGTTTCTTAAATATGTCATGTATCACAAGCGTTTTATTCTCCAGTAAACATCAAATTCTTATTTTTTGTTAAATTGATCTTTTAATCATATGTTATATATAAATTATTATATTTTGATGTATAGTTAATATGAAAAAAATAAAACCATAGAGGAAATATGTGTGTTTACAATGCCTAGTAAGTAGTAGTTCTTATGAAAACTGTTATTAAACTTGAGTGCGTACGAATGCGGTGCGCTGTCTCTTTAGATCAATTTTCTAGACTTGTTGAGCTTTGTATGCATGAGGCTGCAAGTATAACTTTGGCAGAGCTTCAGGAAAGTTGAATGTCTAGTCGAAATTTACCGTTATTTAATACAATAATTTAATATTTATAACTTGGCCACCTTGTTGCGCCCCAGAGTATTTTAGAAAAAAATATTTTGGCAGTTTTCTTGGTACCATACAAATGTACACCAGTTTTTATTGTACTCGTTCCCTGAAGAGGCCTGG
>NQII01000330.1:616199-684048 GCA_002778355.1 Clitarchus hookeri | reverse complement strand
GTGGTTGCGGTAGTCAGAGGTTTATGTTTTTTTCTGAACTGGTGTGCTGTAAACAGTTTCCGTGCTGCTTTTGTGTAATAATCCGTGCCAAGCCCGCTTAATTAAAATTAATTAGTGAATATTTTGATTGGGTATTTTATCGTCCCAGCTTTCATGCCTTTTCGACTAACCGGGTTGACGACTGAAACTGTAATTCGCATCATGGCCGTGACTTATCCGGGATTCGAACCGAAATCTCTGGCTTCAAGTGAAACTCCTTGACGACTGAGGCCAGGGAGAGGCCGCTTGGTTTGTGGGGAATATTCACAAACCAACGATGATGTCTATTGCAATAAAATTCAGATGGGCGTGTGCCTGGTAAAGCATATGTTAACAACCCCTATTTTTAGCTGAACACAACAGAGGGCTGTCCAATAATTTATGTTATGATCACCTAAGGATTGAAGTGAATGAAATGAACAAGCAAACGGTAAGAGACTACGTGGCTCTTGAAGCTACACTATTATACTCAAATAATTTCAAGTCCAGAATGAATCCCACAAGCGGTATCTTATTGGATTTATTTCACTTTATGATAGCCACGGCAGTTTTCCTTCAAGACCAGGCGCGAATTTAAAAATCGCGAAAAGGGGGGGGGGATGCCATAGGTGGCATGTGCCCTTCCCTTAAAAATGTTTTAAAGAAATTATGGAAGTGGAGGATGAGGAGTGTGCGATTTGAGAACAAAACGAAAAATAATGCATTTATTTCCAACATACCCTGTCATGTTTTTCACGAGTCAATTTTTTTCTTATGTGGTTATATATTAGCAAGATATAATGTACATAAACATAAATTTTATTTTATTTTGTGTGGTTTTATTGCAAGTTTATAGACCTGTGGAGTAGAACCGGTGGTAACTGCCGAGGAAAATCATGCCCAACGGCACATGTAAGAATCTCCCCCCCCCCCTCAACCAAAGCTTTTTATTTTTATCCTTATCAAAATTCGGTATTTGTGTGCCCCCATCTTAAACAGTTTCTAAAATCGTGCGTGCTAAAGACGAAGTCTCATTTACTACGTCGTACGGAACCTTGATCCAGAGCTCGCGCAGTCTCTGGTCGCTTCTTGATCCCCCCCTACTCTACTCATGCCAGGAGACTACACGGGCTGTCGCCCTCGTGCTCGTGGGCGCTGGCGGAAGGATACGGCGACGTTGCTGCCGCGCGTTCGCCTTGTATCCCGGCTCGTTGCCAGTTGCCCTCGCCTAATTTGTAGATCGAACACCCACTGCTATCTGGCTTGGACCTGGTTGGATTGCCGTGCCGCAACATCATCATCTTAGTGACCGTTGTGTTTTGGCCGAGAAAGTTAATTCAAGTCGTGATATTCGTGACATAAATAGTTAACGAAAACTTGTGTTTGTGTCGATATATTTCTTTCAAAGCCTGATATTACCTTAACAGTAACACTGTTGACATTTCAACGGTAATGCACAGTTAATATACGGAAATGAAATCAGTAATGACATAAAACGGAACTGAATCCTGTAAATACAAAATACAGAACCTCTTCGTTCTTCCAACAGGTTCGGGTTTCGGGAACGAACAATGTCGAATTCACACGAAGCCTTCTTGACCGCTGTAACTATAGGCCATTCACAGTAAAGTGAGCACTTTTGAAAGCCCCCTCATTTGAAATAATAGTTGATAAATATATTTGGATTTTAGCCTTAGACGTTAGCTTCCGAGTGCGGTGGAATATACACACTGCGTTTATTACTTACATTGCAATATTTATTTAAAAAGGTGGTTAAAGGATAAAAAAAAATGGCTGAAAGGAAAAAGTATCAAGGGTTTCAAAAGTGCTCACTTTACCGCCAACAGCCTGAGTATAGAAATTTATCGTCTGCGGCAGTAAAGACATTCGTGCCGTTTAAACGTAGTCCTTCGAACATCAAAAAGTAACAAGAGTTACCTGCAATGCAATTAGCAACACTACACACAGTCAAACATTACTAGAAAAAAAGTTTCGTAGTTTTATTTTCTATAGTATGTTAACACTCGTTCCTTGTACCAATATATTGTAAAGGCTATTCACGGTAAAGTAAGTCAGCACTTTTTGAAGCCCTCTCATTTGGAATAATCCTAACTAATATTATAAATCTGAAAGTTCGTTTGTTTGTTTGTTTGTTTGTTTGTTTGTCCTTCCTTCTTTCACGTCGCAACGGATCATCGTGATTTTTTTTACAGATAGTTGGAGGGTCGGGAATTGACATAGGCTACTTTTTATCCCGAAAAAATATCTCAAAAAAATTACAAACTATTAATAGTGAATGAAGTTGGATAAAAGTTTGCCGCCAGCGCGCTCTCTTGCAATACGCTGTCTAAACCGTTAAAGTTGGAACAATATCATGTAGTAAAGAATAGTGTAGAATAAAAATACGCCAAAATAAAAACTCCGCGGTAGCATATATCTATCTATAACAGATAAATACTAACAAGTGTTTTTACCATTTAATTCACCGAGACGTTGAGTTTTAGAGTATAGAATATTAACACTAAGGAAAATTCAACTTTATTAAAAAAAAAATTTGACAATAATTCTGTAGTCCACGCGAGAGTAGCCGCAGGCACAGCTATTACTCAATAAATGCATTTTATTATAGCCTTAGAGGTTAACTTTCGAATATGGTGAAATGTTATACTGTATTTGTTACTTACTTGGCAATTATTAATTTAAAAGGCCGTAGAGATATAAAACATGACTAATAGGAAAAAAAAGTAACTAGGGCCTCAAAAGTGCTCACTTTGCCGTGAACAGCCGTAGCAGAGAGGGCGCCGAATTTTTTGTACTCTTCAAATCCCTTTCAAAGACAAAAACATTTTAAATATTTAAAACCCACATAACGAAAATGATTTTTTTTTTCGTGAGCTCTTTTATAACGCTCAAATACAGAAAAATCTAGTAACAAAATAATGGAAAGGTTCTGTGAATTCACGGAATGTTCGTTATTGGGAGAAGAAAAAAATAAAGTGAAGCGCCCGTAATTTTACCATGGCTTCTGGATATATATTTTTTTTTTTACCATTACTTTCCCGTAATTTCGTGGGATTTATTTCTAAGAGTGAAGGCACGTGCAGATAAAAAGGGTTAAGGTAATGTATTATTGGGTTCCGATGTCTAATGGTTTTTTTTTACGGCAGATACATCTCAATTGCAAGGTGGTAGGGCGGAAATCCCGCGCCGCTCACTTTGTGACGGGAAATACCGCCGAGGTGCGTGATTTATGGTCCCGGCATGTCGCATTAGTCAAGCCCCTGTCCGCGTGGCTTAGCCGCAGTCGGAGGTAATGGCGTTACTGCCTCGGATTACTCTTGTCTGGCGAGCGCGTCATTTTACTCCCACAGATAGCGGTTCTCCTGGCAGAACAACTCTTCTTAGCGGCGAGCAGAAGCAAGCTTACCACGTCGCAACCGTTACGTCCTGCTGCTCCTCCCCCCCCCCTCACCAATGAAGTCGTGGAAATGATTGAGGGAGGACCATAATAAACTCGCGTATATATGTTAATAAGTCTATTCGCGGTTTCTTCACACTTCTTGAATAAAACCTTTGAAAAATCACCCCATCTATTACGTGCGTGGTTGTTTCCAAAATATGGCGCTTATCACAAGCGTTTTATACCTGCGTTAACATAAAAATACCGTATTTTTTATTATGTTTAACTTCTGCTTATATTTGCTCCACAAATTATATTTCATTTATAATTAATGTGAATAAAAACAGGGGGAAAACAGGTGTGTTGGTAATGCCTAGTGAGAAATAGTTCTAATGCAAAATAATATTACACTTGAGTGCGCACGAATGCGGTGCGCTGTCCCTGTAGTGTAATTGCATAGACTCGGTTAAGCTCTGTGTGCATGAGGCGGATGAATATTTTGGAAGTAGAACTTTAGGAGGGCTCTAGAAAAGTTTGAAGTAACCGTGAATAGATTATACATAAACATTTTTCTTTGAGCTACCGTTTCATGGAACAGCAATTATATTACCACGTGCGCGCCATGCTGCCGTACTTCTTAAACAACCCATTATTGGAAGTTGCATTCATGAAAATCTTACTGATAACAACCCTTTTAACAGTTTCTACTCTTAGTGAAATGCACGCTGTGTAGAGGGAAACAAGCTCAACATAAAAAAAAAATTATATTANTTCTGATAACAACCCTTTTAACAGTTTCTACTCTTAGTGAAATGCACGCTGTGTAGAGGGAAACAAGCTCAACATAAAAAAAAAATTATATTAGCAGTTCCTAAAGATAGTCTTTATAGCCCAGTCATATTAGGTAAAAAAAGGGGTCAACCTCGGAATGAAAGATAATAAGCTGTAAATTGGTATNTCGTGCGTGCTAAAGACGAAGTCTCATTTACTACGTCGTACGGAACCTTGATCCAGAGCTCGCGCAGTCTCTGGTCACTTCTTGATCCCCCCCTACTCTATTCATGCCAGGAGACTACACGGGCTGTCGCCCTCGTGCTCGTGGGCGCTGGCGGAAGGATACGGCGACGTTGCTGCCGCGCGTTCGCCTTATATCCCGGCTCGTTGCCAGTTGCCCTCGCCTAATTTGTAGATCGAACACCCACTGCTATCTGGCGTGGACCTGGTTGGATTGCCGTGCCGCAACATCATCATCTTAGTGACCGTTGTGTTTTGGCCGAGAAAGTTCATTCAAGTCATGATATTCGTGACATAAATAGTTAACGAAAACTTGTGTTTGTGTCGATATATTTCTTTCGAGGCCTGATATTACCTTAACAGCAACACTGTTGACATTTCAACGGTAATGCACAGTTAATATACGTAAATGAAATCCGCAATGTCATAAAACGGAACTGAATCCTGTAAATACAAAATACAGAACCTCTCCGTTCTTCCAACAGGTTCGGGTTTCGGGAACGAACAATGTCGAAGTCACACGAAGCCTTCTTGACCGCTGTAACTATAGGCCATTCACAGTAAAGTGAGCACTTTTGAAAGCCCTCTCATTTGAAATAATAGTAGATAAATATATTTGGATTTTAGCCTTAGACGTTAACTTCCGAGTGCGGTGGAATATACACACTGCGTTTATTACTTACATGGCAATATTTATTTAAAAAGGTGGTTAAAGGATAAAAAAAAAATGGCTGAAAGGAAAAAGTATCAAGGGTTTCAAAAGTGCCCACTTTACCGCCAACAGCCTTAGTATANCGCCAACAGCCTGAGTATAGAAATTTATCGTCTGCGGCAGTAAAGACATTCGTGCCGTTTAAACGTAGTCCTTCGAACATCAAAAAGTAACAAGTCACCTACAATGCAGTTACAACACTACACACAGTCAAACATTAGTAGAAAATATGTTTCATAGTTTTCTTTTCTATAGTATGTTAACACTCGTTGCTTGTACCGATATATTGTAAAGGCTATTCCCGGTAAAGTAAGTCAGCACTTTTTGAAGCCCTCTCATTTGGAATAATCCTAACTAATATTATAAATCTGAAAGTTCGTTTGTTTGTTTGTCCTTCCTTCTTTCACGTCGCAACGGATCATCGTGATTTTTTTTACAGATAGTTGGAGGGTCGGGAATTGACATAGGCTACTTTTTATCCCGAAAAAATATCTCAAAAAAATTACAAACTATTAATAGTGAATGAAGTTGGATAAAAGTTTGCCGCCAGCGCGCTCTCTTGCAATACGCTGTCTAAACCGTTAAAGTTGGAACAATATCATGTAGTAAAGAATAGTGTAGAATAAAAATACGCCAAAATAAAAACTCCGCGGTAGCATATATCTATCTATAACAGATAAATACTAACAAGTGTTTTTACCATTTAATTCACCGAGACGTTGAGTTTTAGAGTATAGAATATTAACACTAAGGAAAATTCAACTTTATTAAAAAAAAAAATTAGACAATAATTCTGTAGTCCACGCGAGCGTAGCCGCAGGCACAGCTATTACTCAATAAATGCATTTTATTATAGCCTTAGAGGTTAACTTTCGAATATGGTGAAATGTTATACTGTATTTGTTACTTACTTGGCAATTATTAATTTAAAAGGCCGTAGAGATATAAAACATGACTAATAGGAAAAAAAAGTAACTAGGGCCTCAAAAGTGCTCACTTTGCCGTGAACAGCCTATAGTAGCAGAGAGGGCGCCGAATTTTTTGTACTCTTCAAATCCCTTTCAAAGACAAAAACATTTTAAATATTTAAAACCCACATAACGAAAATTATTTTTTTTTTCGTGAGCTCTTTTTAACGCTCAAATACAGAAAAATCTAGTAACAAAATAATGGAAAGGTTCTGTGAATTCACGGAATGTTCGTTATTGGGAGAAGAAAAAAATAAAGTGAAGCGCCCGTAATTTTACCATGGCTTCTGGATATATATTTTTTTTTTTACCATTACTTTCCCGTAATTTCGTGGGATTTATTTCTAAGAGTGAAGGCACGTGCAGATAAAAAGGGTTAAGGTAATGTATTATTGGGTTCCGATGTCTAATGGTTTTTTTTACGGCAGATACATCTCAATTGCAAGGTGGTAGGGCGGAAATCCCGTGCCGCTCACTTTGTGACGGGAAATACCGCCGAGGTGCGTGATTTATGGTCCAGGCATGTCGCATTAGTCAAGCCCCTGTCCGCGTGGCTTAGCCGCAGTCGGAGGTAATGGCGTTACTGCCTCGGATTACTCTTGTCTGGCGAGCGCGTCATTTTACTCCCACAGATAGCGGTTCTCCTGGCAGAACAACTCTTCTTAGCGGCGAGCAGAAGCAAGCTTACCACGTCGCAACCGTTACGTCCTGCTGCTCCTCCCCCCCCCCTCACCAATGAAGTCGTGGAAATGATTGAGGGAGGACCATAATAAACTCGCGTATATATGTTAATAAGTCTATTCGCGGTTTCTTCGCACTTCTTGAATAAAACCTTTGAAAAATCACCCCATCTATTACGTGCGTCGTTGTTTCCAAAATATGGCTTTTATCACAAGCGTTTTATACCTGCGTTAACATAAAAATACCGTATTTTTTATTATGTTTAACTTCTGCTTATATTTACTCCACAAATTATATTTCATTTATAATTAATGTGAATAAAAACAGGGGGAAAACAGGTGTGTTGGTAATGCCTAGTGAGAAATAGTTCTAATGCAAAATAATATTACACTTGAGTGCGCACGAATGCGGTGCGCTGTCCATGTTAGTGTAATTGCCTAGACTCGGTTAAGCTCTGTGTGTATGAGGCGGATGAATATTTTGGAAGTAGAACTTTAGGAGGGCTCTAGAAAAGTTTGAAGTAACCGTGAATAGATTNACAAAGGCTTATACCAATTTACAGCTTATTATCTTTCATTCCGAGGTGAAACCCCTAATATGACTGGGCTATTACTAAAACTGAAGCTCTGCGTATCCTCGAAACGAATTTGTTGTGGAGATACTGTGTTTGTGATTAAACAGGGTGGTGGACGTTTAATTTATTTAATAAGTGCTATTGCTATTGCGCTAACTTAAGTTTAAGTACCATGCAATACGAAATACACTAGTTTTTTAGCGAGATATCGTATCTGGTGACCCACATGTGACGGCGAACAAACGCCTTGGTCTATACATGACGTGAAGACGCTGTTTGAAATTACTTCGAAGTTAGGTAAAAAAGATTCTGAAATTTGAGTTTGTAAACTTTAGTAGCAAAATAAAGAAACGCTAATAAAAATGTTTAAATTTTGCTGAAATTTGAGTACAGGGAGGAAATTTGACACGCCGTGTGCGCTATTAGTGCGTTTATTCAGAGTTTTATTCGAAAATAAGGCGAACTTTTGGTGTAAACAAAGTATAGACAATTCGCGATTGAGCACTTTTGAAAACTATCTTTGATAAATGTCACTACCTCTACCTGCGCATATTTTAAGTCACACTGAGTGGCATGCGCCTTGGTGGGAGGCGAGCAGGCTAACCACTATGCCACGGCGGCCTCTGGAGAGAAAGTAGTTCCATATGTTAACATTGAATTAATTGCTTGGTAAACACTTTTAAATTTTGAAATATTTTTTTTTTATTTCTGTATTTTTAATGTAAAAATCAGTAAATTTACAAAATTATTTACTTTATAATAGTTTCAGTGTTTTACTTGATCGATGCACGAATAAAGTGATCTAACCCATGGCAATGTTAATTTTTCGTGTGATGGGAGAATACACGAAGTGCATAGTAGTGTAAACTCTTCACGGTAAACTGAGCACTTTTGAAAGCCCTGTTTATGATCTACTTGTATGCTCGTAGTTTTCTTCCACCGTACTGTATGTGCAACTAACATTGCCATGAGCCTGATCACTTTATTCACGCGTCGGTCAAGTGAAACTGTAGAGAAAAGTACGTTATTTCACAATGTGTTAATTCTTACACTAATATTTATTAAAAAGACAGAAAGCAAAATAAATAATTGCAGTATTTACGTGGAACTACTTTCTATTTGNGCCTCTGGAGAGAAAGTAGTTCCATATGTTAACATTGAATTAATTGCTTGGTAAACACTTTTAAATTTTGAAATATATTTTTTTTATTTCTGTATTTTTAATGTAAGAATCAGTAAATTTACAAAATTATTTACTTTATAATAGTTTCAGTGTTTTACTTGATCGATGCACGAATAAAGTGATCTAACCCATGGCAATGTTAATTTTTCGTGTGGTGGGAGAATACACGAAGTGCATAGTAGTGTAAGCTCTTCACGGTAAACTGAGCACTTTTGAAAGCCCTGTTTATGATCTACTTGTATGCTCGTAGTTTTCTTCCACCATATGTGCAACTAACAATGCCGTGAGTCTGATCACTTTATTCACGCGTCGGTCAAGTGAAACTGTAGAGAAAAGTACGTTATTTCACAATGTGTTAATTCCTACACTAATATTTATTAAAAAGACAGAAAGCAAAATAAATAATTGCAGTATTTACGTGGAACTACTTTCTATTTGNTTACACTAATATTTATTAAAAAGACAGAAAGCAAAATAAATAATTGCAGTATTTACGTGGAACTACTTTCTATTTGTCGTTACCAACTTAACTGTCCGCGTGCCAGTCAGCGTGCTTGTTAAAATATATGCGGGCAGGGGCAGTGAAATTTTCCAAACTTTGATTTCAAAAGTGCTCAAATATTTGCGCGAACAGCCTATGGACGCTAAGCAGGGCTTTCAAACGTTCTCAGTTTACCGCGAGCAGCTTATACAGACAGTCGGGCAGTGACTTCGTGNGGGGACGTGAATAGAGTGCAAGCGGACAGATCGTCGCGCCGCGTCGGTCGCAGGCGCATTTGGCGAGGGCGCCCTGACGAGGAGTCATCTTAGCAATCTCGGTAACCCCCGGCGCTTCCTCCTCCCTTCCTCTTCTCGAACAACCGGATGCGGCAAGCCGCGGGATGGTGATTGCCTGCACCCCCTCATTCCTCAACAGCTCCTTGCACACCCCCTTCTGATTATCATCCTCTTCCCCTGCTTGTTCGCTCCGCCGCACCACAAGAGTAAGTCGAGCCCCGTTACGCCGGAACAAACAGAGGCGAACACGTGCGAACGCGAACGAGCATGAAGCCCTTGTCACACTGCCAGATTTGCGCCTACAAATATATTTGATAAGAAAATTTGAAGACGAAATACGACCATAAAATGTCAAACTAANAGTCGAGCCCCGTTACGCCGGAACAAACAGAGGCGAACACGTGCGAACGCGAACGAGCATGAAGCCCTTGTCACACTGCCAGATTTGCGCCTACAAATATATTTGATAAGAAAATTTGAAGACGAAATACGACCATAAAATGTCAAACTAATTCGATCAGGGGCCGCGGTGATGTAGTGGTTAGACTACTCGCCTCCCACCCAGGCGAACCGGGGTCAATTCCCGGCGGGGTTATCGTGCCGGACGATGCCGCTGGTCGGTGGGGTTTTCTCGGGGATCTCCTGTTTTCCTCGCCCCTTCAATCCGGCGCTGCTCCATACCTCCATACCACCCTCATCGGCTCTCAAGACCTCGATGTTAAGGGCCACCCACATCTCGTCACTCACGAAATACGACCCTCGAATCCTTAAATTTTTTTCATTCGACTGGTTGGATTCGATCACATTATCTTGAAAGTCCATTCACAGTTACTTNCTCGAATCCTTAAATTTTTTTCATTCGACTGGTTGGATTCGATCACATTATCTTGAAAGTCCATTCACAGTTACTTCTAACTTTCCTGAAGCCCTGCTAAAGTTCTATTTCCAGTATATTCCTCCGCCTCACGCGAACAAGGCTTAACCGAGTCTAAAAAATTACACCAACGCGACAACAGCGCACCGCAGTTGTACGCACTGAGTGTTATAATACTTTGCATTAGAACTATTTCTTCCTAGGTATTACCAACACGCCTATTTTCACCCTGTTTTAATTTATATTGATTATAGTGATTACAAATGTAAAATAGTATGATAGACAAAATATGAGTAAATATTCTATTTAATAATAAAGAAGGTATTTTATGTTAACACAAGTATAAAACGCTTGTAATACATGGCATATTTAGGAAACTAAGTAGATCATACATAAAGTGATTTTTCAAAGATTTAATTAAAAAATTGTGAAGAAACCGCGAATATAGTATATTTGAAAATGTCATAATGTCAAAAATTCTTGCTGGATGGATCTAGTGTAAATTTTCTTTTAAAAATATCGTTGATTATACNAAAATGTCATAATGTCAAAAATTCTTGCTGGATGGATCTAGTGTAAATTTTCTTTTAAAAATATCGTTGATTATACTCCTTTAACTATACATTCTTATAACTTTACTTTTAAATATAACCATCCAAATAAGTAAATAAAACAACAAAACACTAATGTGACCTTAAAAAAAGCTGGAAAGGGCATATTTCGCGTTGTGGTTCGATCTTATAGCCACATTATCTACATTCAGGTATACAAGTTGTAACTTAGCGTTCAAAACGTCTGGTACTTGATACCAATCTTAAGCCCGAATATTTTTAGCTTCATGTTTCACACAAGGCGACTTCCCAACTTAAATCTTCACGTGTAAAACCAGGTAGGCATGTTTGCGTGATTAAATGCTTTAAAATTTAGTAACCGTCATTCATGCCTTGCGGGGGGAAAGAGTGTGCTTAGGAATCCCTAGCAAACGTATGTAGCTATTCTGCTCTTTCAATTTTGATGATTTGTCGAGTGCAATTTTTTTTCTTTTTTTTTCCATTAATTTCTTTGGGTATACTTGGCACCCTACCCTCCACCCCCCATCCTACAGGAGACCAACACAGTGTCCACGGATATATTTTGTCAGATAAGTTCACTGATTTGTGAAAAATGAATGTCCGAGTTAACTCTTGAGAATCAATGTTATTAAGGAATACTCGTCATTTTTTTTGTGGCATGTCCGTGCTCAGTAATCATCTAAATAACAATTATAAATTTACTTATTACAAAGCGTTGGTGCATGGCTTTTGTAATGAAGTAACACACCCTTCCCTCCCCCGAATATTAATTCGCCCCTTCGGAAAACAACGCTCTGGAAGAAACACTTGCTGTAACTGTTAAAAAATACCAGTCATTAAAAGCTTTAACAAACTTTATTTTATGATTGATGCTATTAGATTACTAACCTTAACGTGCTTGCTTCTCCCTCTTTCAGACTCTCCGTTTTTCTATGGTAGGTAGATGGGTCTGTCTTAATGTTTCGTCGACAGTGAGGTCATTTAGAGACGGTGCAAGTTGCTCAGTGAAGCTGAAACGGGCGAAGGTAATCGGCCATGGCCTGTTGTAAGGAACCATCTCAGTATTCTTCTGAAGTGATTTCTGGAAACCTTCCACTTTTTTGTCAGAGGTTGGCGTCCTTGGTTATTTAATAAATTATAGCAAGGCATTGCTTTACTCTTTTTCTACGTGGCCAGCCGGAGACCGGTCGCGCTTGCTTGTCAACCCCGTAACTGTAACCTGTCTGGGTAATGCGGGATAGGTGTAATATCCTTTACTTTTGTATGCTCTGCTTATTAATTTCATTTAGCCTTTGGCTTGCTCTTTTCACCACTAATTTTGTCTGGCGTCAATTTCATTTTGCTGTTTTGCATTCCTACGATCTCCTTGGAGGATCGTTATACCTTCACCCCTTTATTAACTTTTTCTTTTCCTATCTCTAATCTACCTTCAGGTAGTTTGAAGTAGTGAGCGGTGCGGTTGACCCTGCCTTCCACTAATTTCCCAACACTTCCTGGATATACTATTCTAATTCTATTCCTAGTTACAGCGGCACTAACTGCTTGTCTAATTAAAGCAGGACAGTGACCAAGACGAGTGATCGGCACACGCTGACAATATCCTAGTTTCGAAGAGGGAAGTCGCTCTGCGCACCGACTAGCCGCGGGCGTATGGGCGCGTCGCGTCGCTGGAAAAGAGAGGGTGGTGCAATTTTTGGCCGGCGCGGAGTGTACCGGGCCGGGCAATGTCAGGGCCGTATTGATCCACAACACGTGCTGCCGGCGCTGGCACGCAGAGGGCCACTGGCGGCGCAGGACTTCATTCATTAGGTCACGACTCCGCCGCCCGAGAGCTGCGCCGGTCCGCCGTCCCCAGTCCAGCCGGTGCGTGCTACTGCTCCGCGAACTCAAGTGAAACCCCCCGGGGGAATTACGTGCAACACTGCCCATTTCTCCCCTGCGTCATCCCTTCGTTCGCCCTTATCGACGCAGCAGCTTCCTTCTGTTGCTGTCTCCAACTGAAATTACCGACCAGTGTTCCTATACAGTTAGTAGCACGGGCATATTTTTTTGTAGATTCGTTGTTTGCGCGTTTGCGTTGATCTTGGCAAATAGATACCCCGAGTGTACGACTATTTGCCAGAAAAGATAATAAAAAAACATTATTATAAGTCCGTTCATTTTCACTTTTATCATATTAAGTGTATTTTCAGAGGGAAAAAAAATAAAATTTTGATAGCTTACCTGCGCAGTTTCCTTAAGAGTTAGGAGGAAAGTAAAACCTTACAGTCCTAGTTTGATCTGTGGTCGATCATCGCTTGTAGTAAGACCCCACCCACTGTTACAGATCTGATATACCAAGAAGAGCGTAACAACGGAGGCGCAGGTTCAGCACACCTTGAGCGTGGGAGCGATGGGGCGCTGGGTCGTAGCCACCGTTATAGGCTGTTCACGGTATAATCCATTCACGGTATCTTCGATACTTTTGAAAAGAACCTTTGAAAAATCACCCNAAACTGAGCACTTTCGTCCCCCCCTTTTTTTTTTCCTTTAAGCCATTTTTCTATCCTTTAACCACCTTTTTAAATAAATAATATGTAAGTAATAAGCACAGTGCGAATATCCCACCTCACTCGGAAGTTAACATTTAAGGTTACAATAAAATATATTTATTGAGTATTATTCCAAATAATAGGGCTTTCAGAAGTGCTCACTTTACCGTGAACAGCCGATAGAATGCTGGGCGCTCTATATTGTCACCCGCATCGCTGCGCCTCGAACGCGAAAAAAAAAAAAAACCTGGGCCATATATTTTTAATGATGCTGCAGATGAGTCACTGGCGATAGGTGTTTTGGCGTCTGGGTTGGAGGCTACATTTACTGCGGAGATCACTGATGTCCAGCACAGGCGGTCTCCAGACGACCGACAAATGGCGTTGATAAACGATAATTTTAACCAAGAAACTGTAACATTGCGGTTTTCAGCCAAGGAAGCGAAGAGAGTAAGAATGGCTTAGTATTATTTTATGTTCACCAAAATTCAGTGTCCATGTTAAACATTTTTACAGTTTAACTTAACCGACGTATGAATTAAGTTTTGAGGTCCAAGGCAAATTTAATTTCACATATGATGTAAGAATACCATAGTATGCAAACGAGTAGATATTACGCAGGGCTTTCAAATGTGCTCAATTTACCGTGAACAGCCCATAGTGAATGTAGTCTTATCTGTGGATTAATAATTTTTCTCGTTTGTGTAATACTGATATTTTACCTACGTATACATTATTTATTACAATTCCATGAAAATGATGTAATAAATGCTGTGTAGCTGTATTTGTTAACATTTTTACATCATCTTCAATTTACTGAATAAATGTGCAAGTACTGTTGTTATGTATGTAACTTCAAAAAATTCCATAAAATAGGTTTCCGTGTGTATTTTAGCCACTATATTGCAAACATTACAGACTTTGTGTCGGCCAGAGTCGCTTCAGTTATTCTGTTCTTCAAATCTCTTATCAGGCCGAACGTTCTCTTACTCTAAAGCTAAACCTGTGTATAAGTGACCATTAGAAACAAGAACATTGTGCCAGGCTTACTGGTAGTAATTTATTGTAACTTTTCACCAGTTACAGTCGTCTTTGCAGCACACATTTTCATTTTCAACAAAGGCTTCGGAGTCCCCACTCAAGTGTTCATTTCATAGCTCACAAATGTTTTTTACAGGACAGGACATCAGCTTACAATGTATCCTCAGTTATTTGGAGTGAAATTAGGCATGTGGTACAAAGTTGCGGTGGCTGGTACATACTTAACCTCAAATAAATTAAAACAAAGAAAACATTTACTAAATAATAAATAACATACAAGATAGCAAATTAAACTTATAACAAAAATCATGAATTAATAGTAATAACATAATAGCGAATTAAGAAAACAATTATATCATACTTGAGGTAACCACGAAGGCACAGCTGACTCAAACCAGGGTTATTAGATGTAGTCTTAGTCTCCTGACTCATCGTGTTGATAACTTAATCTGCTTGGACGAGCCACGTTTGAAATCGGAGCGTTGTCGAATTTGCACGTTTATCGTATGACGTCATGTGTTGTGCGATTACCGCTGCTATTTGAAAGTCCCACTACTGAGTCATCGCCGTGGTGGGCTTCACATTACACGCGTGTTCATCTTGCTGGCGTGTCTTTAATCTCAGGGCTGAAAATATTTTGAAGCTGCGTGTTAGTTCGGCGTGATCCATTCCCGACTACCCTATCAACACCAAGTTGCGTGTTCGTAGAAGTTAAAGAGGTTCTCTTATTTAAAAGATGGGTATAATTGCCCGAGTTGCGTGACGTTGGCAAAATGCTCCCGGTAGGTTGTCGGGGAAGTTGTAACCATGCACTAAGAAGCTTCCATCATTTTGGCGGTTTAAGTGTAGAGACTTGATGGTTTTATTGGCAATCCTAAAGTACGCAAGACGTTTCTAGGGGTTTATTGGTGTAATGTAGGCTTACGGCTTAATTAATCCCCACTTGTTACTGCTCCATCGCCGTCGTGTTACAGGTAGCGGCCGCACAGTTTCCTTTCAAGTAAGTGTCATTGTATTTGGCACTGTATTTTAATTAGTAGTAGTGGCAAGCTGTAGATGTGCATTGACAGTAAAATACACGTAATCTTATTATTGTACATTTAATTGCCCCCTCCTAACAAACGTTACTTACATGATGATTATCAAATTTTTAGTTCTAGTATTTCCTCTGTCGTGCATTGATATCCCCCCTCGTTCTCCCGCTCCGCTAAAATATACAAAGCCGAGCAGAAAGACTGCTTAGAACTCTGGTGTCTACTAAGTGTTATCTACACTGCAAGTTTAATGTGTCAGTTATTTTTTTATCAGTTTGGCAGTTTCTTCCTGTTATTTTCTGGACTTTGTTGTTCATAAACAAACCGACGCAACATAAGTAAAATGTGATTTATAAATTTTTTTTTCGTATATGCGTTGAAAACTGCGAAACGAAAACGGGTGTTCGAAATTATACCCACTTTGTCACGAAGGGATTAAGGGAAGTTGGGGAATTGTGGGTACTGAAAGGATCAAGGGCAAGTGAAGGAGGGCACGTTTCAGTGAATTCGGACACACCCAATATTTTATAACTTTATAACTGTTCGACAGTTGGCAGATGTTATGCCCCTAGTTCATAACAGCTAAGAACTACGAATACACGTTCACTGTTTAATATTTTTGTCAAAGCAAGAAGACAGTAAAAATTAGTATTGTGGAACTAATTTCGTGACTAGGGTATTTAATGTATGTATACGTAGTAATTTAACTTTCGTGGCGTATTTGATATAGGCCCTTCGCGGTAAAATGAGCACTTTTGAAAAGCCTGCGTAAGATCTACTTGTATACACATAGCGTATTCTTCCACCGTATATGAAATTAACATTGCTATGAGCCTCATCACTTTATTCTTGCGTCGGTAAATTGAAACTGTGGAATTATTAGACAAGTAATTATTTTACAAATTTGATAACTCTTACACTGCTACTATAATCATAAAAAAAAAATCAGTATTAACATGTTTACCGAACACTTTTAATTCAACGTTAAGATATGGAACTAATTTCTCTCCATCGTTACCAACTTTTCTGGGCGCATGCTGGTCAGTGTGTCCGTCAAAATATATGCAGGTAGGGGCAGTGACATTTTTCAAATATTTATTTGAAAAGTGCTCAGTTAATCGCGAGCTCAATTAATCGCAAACAGCCTTTACTGTAAATTAATTACAGTACTAAACCATTAAAAGTCACTATGATGGAGATATATGTGTATTTTAGACGGTTTTTTTTTTAAGTATTCAGGCTGCCATCGCCGTCAGTTATTTTGTGCACAATGTGCGCATATAACGAGACATGCCCCCGTAACCATGACCTGTGAACAAAAGGGGCCTCTTCATTGCTGTGTTCCCCCAAGAAGTGTNTAAAGTATTCAGGCTGCCATCGCCGTCAGTTATTTTGTGCACAATGTGCGCATGTAACGAGACATGCCCCCGTAACCATGACCTGTGAACAAAAGGGGCCTCTTCATTGCTGTGTTCCCCCAAGAAGTGTAGCGTTGTTGATGTTTTTATGCTTCCCGTCTTGGCTTTATGCCAGAAAGAACTTCGTCGCTTGTAATCGACCCGTTGAGACGATACACTTAAGTTACGCCAGTTTCCCATGCCGTCGTCAGTGCTCTTGGACGATGTGGAAGTGCGTTCGTTCACGAGGTGTAGGTGTAGAAAAAGGCAGCTATGTTGAAAACCTAACCTGGTTACTGTTAACAACTGTTTTCCAGCCAGGGCTTCTTGTTCAGATGGTGGATAGGACGACTGTAGAGCGTTAAGTGAAGTTAAACCGGTCACCTGTTAATATTTTATGTGTCGTGGGGATCGCATTTAGAAAGAGCTGACGACTGTAGCTAAATTAAGCGTATATTATTTGTAATCGTACTGATTACTGTTTTCCTCTATGTTATGCGGATTCTCAGTTTTTAGTAATAATAAGGAAGCCGGACTATATGTCTTCTTCGGGTTGTATGTTGTTGAACTCTGTCTAAACGTGTGTCGGCATGCCGTGTAACAGCTCATAAATTGTGTTGGTTGGTCAAACGTAGCTTTCCTAGAGTTTTTAAATCCTTTACCTTTAGTATTGTCATCAAGCTACGTTCAATTTTGCTGGCGTGGCTGCCTCAAGACGAGATTTTTTTTTACGTCGGACTGAGCTGTATTTACTTATCGTTTCGATTCCGAGCTGTGGCAGTGACAATTGGAGTCTGACAAAAAGGAATTCTCTCGATCCTTCTCTGTGTAAAAACTGACATAATCATAACTAGGTAATTGCCTTTTATTGGCCTTATCAAAGTCAGTATTACGAAGTGTGGTACACAAGCTATTTGAATTTTTAAACCGCTGTAGACTGCTCACTCGTATCTTTGTGGTCCAGTAGTTGAAATTATTGAACCTCAGTTACTACAGTTTACACACGTAATTCACTTGTACACTGGTTATACAAATAATTAGTTGTAAAATTGCAAAATAAATAGGTATATTGTACTTGTGTTGGAACGTTTCATAGGTTGTACTGCGCAGACATGATTTGGATTGGATACGTTTTTAAGACAAACACTGGGCTCAAACGTAAATTTTTTTTTTAAATATTCATTTTATCATGTCGAGGGCAATTGTTTGCGCTACTTAAAGCGACGTTAAACTGCACGTGTTGCATATTTTATTACTGTGTGTTGTTTTATATTCGCGGAAATGTAATGATGTTTAAATGTTATGTTTTGAGTTTTATTTTTTTACATCTTTGTTTTTTATGCCGAGAGACTAATTCGGCGCCGTCTACCGATTTACACGTAAATTGTGACCTAAGTATACGTTAGTAGTTCAGTTTCATTTACACGTAAATTGTGACCTAAGTATACGTTAGTAGTTCAGTTTCATTTACACGTAAATTGTGACCTAAGTATACGTTAGTAGTTCAGTTTCATTTACACGTAAATTGTGACCTAAGTATACGTTAGTAGTTCAGTTTCATTTACACGTAAATTGTGACCTAAGTATACGTTAGTAGTTCAGTTTCATTTACACGTAAATTGTGACCTAAGTATACGTTAGTAGTTCAGTTTCATTTACACGTAAATTGTGACCTAAGTATACGTTAGTAGTTCAGTTTCATTTACACGTAAATTGTGACCTAAGTATACGTTAGTAGTTCAGTTTCATTTACACGTAAATTGTGACCTAAGTATACGTTAGTAGTTCAGTTGTCACGTCTGTACTTGTATCTCTTGTGATTTGTTACTGATGTCGCCACTTTCCTCGGCCGGCAATCTTTGATGTACGAATTCCTTGTCTTCATAGCCTCGTCAATGTCGCCATTTTCGTCGCGAACGACCTCGCGAGAGGGATGGTATCAATCGCAACAACTTATTGTGGAGCTGTGCTTGTAACTTAGTGGTTCGAAAACGTAACTTTACCACGGACCAATACGCTTAGACTGTCAACATAATACGGACCATCTATACCTCGACTCTTCTCACATATACGTATGTTTTAACAACTCATTGAAATTTAGGAAAGGAAGTTAATGAGAATACCCAACGACAGGGCAAATCACTGTATACAGTATTAAGGCCTGTCTACAATTGCGATATCCCAACCTGTGTCTTAAGACAAGGTATACGCTGAATGGTGCACGTGGCCCTCTGACGCCATGGTGCTGTCCCAATCTCCCGTATCCCAAGTCGACCTGTCCCAAGTTAAAGCATTCAGAGGGAGAGTGAAGAGATTTGGGCGGTTCTTAACAGCGAGGTCTTGAGAGTCGATGAGGGCGTTTGAGGTGAGTATGGAGCGGCGCCGAGAATGAGAGGGCGGGGAAACTGGAGATACTCGAGAAAACCCGCCGACCAACGGCATCGTCAGGCACGATTCCCACATGCGTAAAACCGGTTACCCGGCTGGGGATTGAATCCGGTTCGCCATGGTGGGAGGCGAGTAGATCAACCGCTCAGCTACCGCGGCCTCAAAGCATTCAGAAAACTGGACTTTTGTCCCAAGTTGTGTCCTAAGTTGATAGAAAAATACTACGACTTGCAATACTTTCGCGCGCATTCGTGGAATGTTTGCGATGTAAATGTAAACAATGGACGTGCAGTGCAAAGTAGGCTTTCTGAAGACAAACGTGATGGAATGGTAATTAGCCCTGTCTTCGTTCGGTCTGAACTATTTTATATGATATGGATGTCAGTTGGCAAACTTAATTAAAATAAAACAGTTAGGGTGTATAAACATAAAGGTAAATAAATATTCAAGTAACCCAATAATCAATTATTTTGTCACATTTAAAAATTACTACGTTACAACAAATAACGTGCCGAATTTACCACGATCTGGTGTCAGTTTCTGAAAGCTAACTTCCGACCATATTCGGACTGCGTCAGTGTGATGTCACTTGACTCCGAGATTCGGACACGTCCACGCCCACAGTTACGGCCGATTGTAGACAGGCCTTTAAACACACAAGAACAAACGGCATTATCAGAAATAGGCATCTGAAATCAAGAGGAAATATACCGCCGATTTAGAAAGTTTCGTGAACCACCTCCAGCGGTCCGCAGTTTGAGAACCACTGCTGCAACTGGTGGCAGCGGCTGGGTTTGTACCTGCGCATGTCTTCGCCCCGGGAGGACAGAGTCTGCTCGCAGCCTCCGGGGCGTAGGACCGCTGTAGTGCGCGGCCAGGGTGTTGCTGGCTGGCAGGCGCGGACAGTAGGCCAAGGTAAGGAGGTCGATGCCATCCGCGAGCCACCACGGTGGAAGGGGATTGGAAGTACGTCACAGATTCTCCNGAGCAACGTGAACTTGTCCAGTAGCGCTGGAACATTTTCTAGTTACGGGGCACACGTTCACACCCAAGTCGATGAAACTGCAGACCACATTTTCAAAAAGGCTGCTGGAGATAATCGGGGGCAGGGAAAGAGTATTTGGGAGACTTCCCTCTGCGTTAAGTTTTTAATTGTAATCGTTAGAATTGAATTCATCTGTTAACAGAATACAATTTTTTTGTTAGAGCACGTTGTGAATTTTTGCTGTAATTAAGATTGCTATAGATGTACAATTTATTAAGGCGCCAAGGAATGTGGCGATAGTATAATTATAGATTAAAGATGAAAATTCTGTACTGAATCCAAAATTCGGGTCCTGTGCCCCTGTTCACTCGTGTACCTCCTTTTTCTATGCATATTATTTTATTGAACTTAACGTCTCAAGTTTTAGAGCCGGAAGGGCACCAACCCTAAGTTTTTACTTGTGAAAACGGCACGCACGTGCAATGGCTTAAGCGGGACTCGAACCCAGAACACTGTGGTTGGGAGCCGCCTGTACGACGTCGACCACAGAGGTGGTGAACCGACAGTCGTGTTACTTTTCTGTGAACAGTATTTACCGTTTGCGTTCTGGGGAGTGCTCGCATCAGTACATCAGGTTTGTGTGCCCGAGCTTAATTTTCTGAGTGAGCTTAGGCGTTAAGTGTGATTTATTTTAATGCACGCAAGGTGGCACATTCGGACCTGCATTCGGGAGGACCTAGGTTTTGATTCCCTGTCCAGCCATCCGGATTTCGGTTTCGCGAAATCACTTCAAGCGAAGGCGTGTAAAAATTTTAACACTACAAAGCTTAAATTTCTCAAATACTTATACGTTGGCCGTCTTGTAATTTCCGAGAAAAAATTATTTCGTGTGGACAAACACACGAGGGCTCTGCCTACCTGTTTGTTGAATTGCGTTGCAGTGTGTTTGAACGAGCTTTTTTTTTTTTTTTTTTTTTTCGAAACCGCTAAACGTGTCACCATTATACCAATGTACGAAAAGAAAACTTATTCCAGACTAGATACTTATAATAAATACTCTTTAATACATCATGCACATTATAAATGCTATTCCCAAGCCCTTCGACATATCTAAAAACGGCTTTTTCACGTTGCTGTCTCTTATAATATACTTGTCGGAAATATGCGAAATTATTGTAGGGACCTGCATCGAACTTTCCACCAATAAAATGATAGGGTCGCCGCTTCAAGTCCCATAGGTACACGCAGCACGACGGAAATACTGCATGCAATTTCAGCGCCTTGCGCGTAAGAGTAACGGGGCACCAGGCGCGCGTTTCAGTGTCGCCCTTATCGCGCCCGCGCTTCCCTGCTTCAAACGCGCTAAAAAAAACCTCCATGTATACGACGCCCTTAATAAGGTTACAGGATTGAAACACTGCTGACTTCAGAAATGTCGGCGATTAAAAATTAATGTAAAATATACGTTTGTTGCGAAAAATACAAAATTCAGAAAGGGCTGCTATCAGTAAATGTAAGGCGCACAAAAGTTTTTTGTTTTTTTTAAACTTGTACATGGTAAACAAATTGTGTTGGAAATGTTTGAGTTGATTGGACTATGGGACTACCACGTAAGTTCTACAGTGCAAATGGCGAATACGATCAATTAATTGTGCCAGTTGAATTATGGATAACGCTTTAAAATAAATTACATGTGAAGTATTTATTACACCTTGTCTAGTGATAATGTCCGTTAGTAGTTTGTCTACATTCAACGGCGTGGTAATTGTGCAAAAACAAATGTCTAAGAGTGTAGTGTTTTCTGGAGTGACCGTACCTCAACAAGCTGAAGCGAAGCAAGTGACTTGCGCTCTGCTGTGGGCGTTTCTTACCCGAAGTTCCATCGATAGGAGGCTGCTGGCCTTGAGTACTGTGCAGCAAGGTCGGCGGCGAAAACCGGTGTTCGTTACGTTCAAGGTAACGAGAGTTCCCGACAAATTTTGTTCCTCGTCGGTTTGATAGTTATTTACAATTGGCTGACTACGTTGCAAAATTAAAAGTTCCATAGAAATTATAAAATTGTATATTACTGATTGACAAATTGTTATTGAAAGAGAGAATAAAGTTTTAAGAGCGACGTGCTCTAGCAGTGGTTGCCGCTAGTCTAGCTCATTCGAAGCAAAAAAAAAAAAATCATAATTCAGGACCACTGGGAAACTAAGTTAATCTACACCAGAATTCCCACTAATTGATGTGCTTAATCCTGAAAGAGTATTTCAATAACTTTACATACATACACACACACCCACGCACACACACACACACGCACACACACACACACACACACACACACACACGAGGTCGAACTGAATTCTACCGGCAAACTTTGGCAGATGTTTCCTCATCAATCGACTAACTGACGAACCCCACAGGCGAGAATTTCCGGGCTGAGTGACTAATAAAAAATTTGGTACAGCGGAAAATTCGGGAAATTTTGAACGTTTTTGAGGGAAAAGAGGGATATTCCGAGGGGAATAAGGGAAAAAACATGCCGCGTGACGTCATCCAAGATGGCGGTCGGCTCGTCCGCCGCCCCGATCGCTAGAATCGGCATTTTATATCTACTTATATGGCGTTGAAACGGGTTTGTTTCGAAAAAAAAACAACTGTCCAGTGGTAACGTCTGCCACATTTCCCAGATACAAATGAATATTCGTGTCGACCACACCGGAAATAGTCCGGTTCGCCGTGGTGGGAGGCGAGCAGTCTGGCCACTGCGCCACCTCGGGTCCTACTTGTATATCAGCGATAGTTTGTTGCGGTAGGTATGGACAACACGTGACACTCTACTTGTTCCAACAATACCTGGTGTCATTTAAAACAGTAACATCATGCACCGACAATAAATAGGTTGCTAGGTTGCTATGTGCCAGATGTTGAGATTCATTATTGGAACATTATATTTTATTATTAAGTTCTCGACTTTTTACAACAAGCAGAAATATTAAACAACCCGTAAAATGTAAATTTTCTATAATAGTACATTGTCAGTAATTACTATGAATCCGTGGTTATGACGCGAAAACTATGAATTCCTGCAAAAGTGGTAAAGCCGTTTCTTTAGGGCGCTGCCTACCTGGCGCTTGAATTGCTTTGCGAAGCGTTTGAAATCCGCGGTTTTTTTACGAAATCACTAAACGTATCCCCATGATACCAATGTACGAAAATAACACACACTTGAGACGATGTACCTACAGATACTCGCTGTAATATTTAGTTGGATATGTAAGTTGTTAGCGACTATTGTCATCCCATACATGCCGGAGGAATATTACGTGACACAACTATAGAAAGGAATGCCTGCTGTGCAGTAATGCATTTGCGGCATATAATATAAACGAGAAACGACGGTGCATAGCAATTATTTGCTGTTTAAAACCGTGCCACATCACGTCACTTTAGTATTCGGTCAAACTGGCCAGCAGTATATACTGCAATGTGGCCGCACATTCTACCACAGCCAAGATCGAAGGAAGGCGCAAGTACACCTCACGTATCTAGTTGCTAGTTAATACTGCCTTCAGATGGGTGCAATAAAACATTCGGACGACGACAACTCGTCATCTTCCATCATGCTAAGGCTTATCTCAGAGAAATATTTCGTCAATAGTAAATATTCCTCAAAGTACAGTTTGCGACATTATAAAGCGATGTGTAAAGGAAGGTAGAATTGAATCTCTTCCACAGATATGGCGACCAAGAAAGCTTAAAGAACGACAGAGACGGTCTATACTCTGTAAAATAACACGTAATCCAATATTAAGTGCACCGAAAATAACTGCAGAGTTACTTCAGGAATGTGGAACAAATGTGCACCCAGAGACGGTTCGAAGGTTAATCAAAGAGAATGGATACAATGGCGGAGTTGCCAAGAAGAAACCACATGTCAGCAAAGTGTATAGGAATATGACTTGCCAAAGACCATGCCAGGAAGGAACAGGAGCGGTACAATGATGTGATATTTGTGGACGAAAGTAAGCTCAACATCTTTGTCAGGTGGTAGGGTTATGGTGTGGAGGAAACCGAACGAGGAGCTCCAAAAGAAGGATTTGCAGCCAACAGTAAAACACGGCGGCGGCCACGTTATTGTCTGGGCCTGCATATCCTCAGAGGGAGTGGGTGAGTTGGTGTTTATCGAGGATACAATTAAGAAGGATGACTACTTAGCAATCCTTAAAGGCAGTTTGTATAGAAATGCTAACAATTTAGGTATTCTAGAGACGTTCAAATTCTACCAGGACAATGATCCGAAACACAAGTCGCGTCTGGTGAGAGAATGGCTTCTGTATAACTGTCCAAAGGTTATCGAAACGCCACCACAATCTCCTGATGTAAACACTATTGAGAATCTGAGGGATGAACTTAACACCAGTCAGGAGGGCACCGGTTACCTCGAAAGAAGAATTGAAGAGGACGATGACGGAAGATTGGAATCACATAGACCACGATTACACCAAGAAAATAATTTCCAACATGCAGACTCGTTTGAAAGAAGTGAGCAGACAAAAAGGGTATCCAATGAGGTACTGAAGTGCTGAGGGCATGGTTCTTATTGTGTTTATTATTGTGGTGACAGAATATTCACGTGAGATGCATATCGTTCATTCGAAACATATGCAATTATTTTTCGGTGTGAGAAATCGTTTTTGTTAACATCTGTGACGGCGCATGCGTGGCGCATGCGCGGAACGCCGGCACCGGTGGCTGTCGGGAAGTCTTCACGGCACTTAAAATTCATTTGTCACTCATTGGAATTGCCCTCGTGTGCCGCCGGCCTCGCGATAAATAGCCCGCTGTGACGTCGGCTTCGACATTTCTTCGCGTTTTGTCTCGGCCAGGGTCTCCCGTTGAATGGTGCAAGTGGAGAAAAATTTATTTCTGTGCGTTTGCTGAATTTACTGACTTAAGCGTAACTCGATGGGTTGGTGCATAACAAGTAGATGCCCTACTGCCTCGCAGCTTGTTTCTTCACGTATGTTACAGCTCTTGGGAGGTGATTCCTTATATAGGTTATTCACGGTAAAGTGAGCACTTTTGAGACCCTAGTTACTTTTTCCTTTCAGCCATTTCTTATCCTTTAACCACCTTTTAAAAT
Organism: Clitarchus hookeri; assembly: GCA_002778355.1. Lineage (NCBI taxonomy): Eukaryota > Metazoa > Arthropoda > Insecta > Phasmatodea > Phasmatidae > Clitarchus > Clitarchus hookeri. The sequence continues at coordinate 658,765 of NQII01000330.1, read as the reverse complement.
AAATATTGCCACGTAAGTCATAAACACAATGTGTATATTCCATCGCACTCGGAAATTATAATCTAAGGCTACAATATAATATATTGATTGACTACTAGCTGTGCCCGCGGCTCCGCTCGCGTGGACTACAGAATTATTATTTAGGTTTTTTAAAAATTAAAGTTGAATTTTACTTAAGTGTTAATTAATCTTCTTTACTAATAAGCGTTGCGGTGGTGTGCAATTCTAATCTATTATACGAAGTTTCCCTGATGTAGTCATTGTTAACGGCTGAATCTACTATGTTATCTGGTATTGGTAGGCCCATGCTTTTCATACTTTTTCCTGACAATATATGCACTTGCTTTTCAATTTCAATGAGTGCAAGGTGAAAAACTTCGTAATTGAATGTTGCTTGTGAATTAAATGGTAAAAAATCTTATTAGTATTTCTCTGTTATAGATAGATATATACTACCGCGGAGTTTTTTTTAGGTCTTTTTTTTTATTGTACACAATTCTTCATTACATTATATTGTTCCATCTTTAACGGTTTAGACAGCGTATTGCAAGGGAGCGGACTGGCGGCAAACTTTTTTTTCGGCTTGATTCACTATTATCGTCACTACTTATGATCAATTACGTAACAAAATACATATTAAACCCTGGCCAAAGAAAATAGCTATGAATAAAAAAAACGTAAATCGGATACGTGGTTCTCGAGTGATACGCGTACTAACAGACAGAAATACGTTGAGTTTTATATAATGTATAGATTTCCCAAATGAGAGCTTTCAAAAGTGTTCACTTTACCGTGAATAACCTATAAAGATGAGGTAGAAAGACCTGTGCGTTTTTTTTTTTTACTTTACGTGATTATTAAAGGAATTATGCACCCTCGAATACGGGAAATTAATAAGTTGCGTGTAGGTGTTACAGTGATACAACAAGGCGACTTTTTTAAATATTCATACAACCCCTACGTATTTTATTTCAGTAATACACTGTCCACGTTAATTTGCTTTCATTCCTAGTAGTTTAGAATATTTTTCATTAAGCATGATGAAATTCAACTAGCAAGTAGGTGCTGTAGACTTCGTTTTTATTATAATCATGGAGATACATAAACAACAAGTATATGTTTCATATAACAGTATGTTTTAACGACATGATATTTCACTTGTAGGTTACAAGAAATTCGTTAAATGTACAAATTTTTACTGTGTATGCATAGTTGTATGTAGTCAGGTCAGAGCGAAACTTCAACATAAATAATATCCAAACAGTTTTGCATGCAAAACGTGAACTCGTTTTCTAGCTGTCCTTACATTATTGTCGAAAAAGTTAGAGGGCATGCTCCAACTTCAATACAAGTCAACTATGCCTATGGTCCTGTATGTGATGGAAAGGGGGTTGCGAGGGGTAGGAAACTAATCTAACACCACGTGTTTTTTTTCTTCTGAAAACATCACCCGTTTGACTAACTATCTCTTAAAATAAGTAATGACTCAATGTATATAATACAACAGTAGGGGGTTGATCGTAGAAGCAAATCATTGCGTTACTCTGTGTACTGTGTCGGCACAAGCTTCGCAGCCTGAATAGAGTGCCTCAAGAGCGAGTAACGTTGTTGCCTCTCATCCGAGGATCCGGGTTGTGTTCCCGGCACTGATTGTGGGGATTCGTCTAGTGGTTGGTGGGTCTGATTCACTTTCCTTGTAAGGTAAGCAATGCAAAACCACTGCAGGATCATCCTGCTCGTCAGGAGCGTCGTTGTTTCACTTTGTTTAACCCCTAAAGTTTTATGACCGCGTCAATCTAATGGCTTCCCTCTTAATTGTTTAAAATTCTTGTTACCAGACTGCAGCACTGACCACTTTACTCTGCTCTCCCTACACATGTAGAGGAAAGTAGGCCTATTTGTTATATTGGTAACTTATTGTTATTACTTTGCTTTCTATCCCACTTTTATTGATTATATTGTTTATGATATATCTGTATACTACTGCAAAGTTGTTTAGAGGGTGAGAGTAGCGCGGTTGATCCTGACATTTACACTGACTCACAAAGCAACCTGTTTTCTCTGTTTTCTAATTTTATGCTTTGACTCCAGGCCATTGTATAGGGACTATACCCCTATTTTCTGATCCATCATTCAGTTAGGTGGTTGTAGGGATGGGAGAGGGCCTGCGACTTATTTTGGATTCTCCTCCTCCACCACCTCCCCTCCCTCTTCTACCCCTTACCATAAAGCATCCGTAGTCTGGATTCTAGTCATTTATTCTCATGTTCCATTTTCCATTGCCAAGTCTGCATTGTTCCATTTTCATTTCCCTTGTACCTCGCCTCGGTGGTTGTAATTCCAGAGAAACTGAAGGATGAAGGCCCATCTACAATTGAGCTATCGCAAGCTGTGTCCTAGAACAAGAATACGCTGATTGGTGCACGCGACCCTCTGACGTCATTGGCGCTGTCCGAAACTCGCATGTGTTAAGACAAGCCGTGTCTTAAGAATCACAAACTTTGAACTTCCGTCCCAAGTTGTGTCCTAATATTTTAGAAAAAAGAATAAGTATTCAGTATTCACACGTTTTCGTGCGAAGATACGGAAACATAGGAAGTTAACATTGAAAACGGACGTCTGCAAACGTAAAATAAGAAGTCATCTTTTAATTCTACGTACAAAATAGTAACATTTAATAAATAACGTAAATGATTTTATTAACTGGAATATAAAATACAATTTTCAATGACGTTAAAACAATATCGATTTAGTGCACTGCACAGAAATGCAGTGTATAAATATTAATTACTTAAAAATTACAATTCGTATTGATTATAAATAAACATTTTAATACGAAATAGGTACAAAGATAAAAAAGTAAACTATATTTACGCCTACTGTGGTCTCATGTGGCAGTTTGAGAAAGTTCAGTTTCTGACGTCACTTGATATAGCAGTTGGGGCACGTCCACGGCTACGGTCATTCGACAGCTCGTGTTCCGTTTCCTCTGCAATGCGCAAACAAATTGTTCCATTTCCCGTGTAAAGGCGCATCTGTGTACATTATACGTCTTTATACTTCCGGCAAATTCGGGCATCAGCTGCATGTGGTCTGGAGCACAAATGTTTCGTTCGCTGACGTCACATTGGCACGATTTGCTGGTGGGAACGCGCGCCAGGTTAGGTAAAAATAAATACATCCAAGTGTTTATTAATTAGCATAGGCGCGTGTCTAAAAATGTAATTGTGTGGTTTTTAGTATGATTAAGCCACGTTACGTATATAATGTACATTAAAATATTTAATCACGCAAAGTAAAGTTAGGGTGGGAGAAGTTTGCTTATATGCAGTGCAGTCTGCATCTTTACTTTCAAGCGGTGGCGAAATAGCCGCACGGTTGTTATTCCGTTGCCTTGTGCACTCAAGAATGCATTTGAGTGGTTTGCCTACCAAGTCGTCAGCTACGGAGTTTTAATGGGGAATCAATGTTAAAGAAATTCCTTCTCAATGCACCAATTTTAAAGGTAACCGTTTCAAAGAATAGTATTAAACGTGATATTTCTTAAAGATCACTGGCGCGTTATAAAGTTTGTTTTTTATATTTTTTTCCCCAAAATTTAACATTAAAATATACATTTTACAAAAAAATGGTGAGTGAATATATTTTTCATAATTTCTTAACGTAGCAGCATTTTCTGAGTAAGTTGCGTTGAATATTTTTTGTTTGCAACAGTTTTCTTTGAAATGGATGCACTGAGATGAAATTTCTTCAACGTTGATTCTCCATTTAAACTCCGTGCCTGCAGGCTCCGTATGCGAAGTCCTTCAACTGCATTGCAAAGTGTTTGCAATACTCTAGAGACGAGGCATGAAGACTACTTAAAAAAAAAAAAAAACTGCATTTTCACGTGGCCTTATCGCAAACTTTACCGATCGAAAACACTTAAAACTGATATATGAACACTTTTTTTAACTATGCTTCAGACGTTTCACTAATGAAATTGTATGTCCACCGCCTAAAGTCCCACAATTACAGCGGTAAAACGGGAACACTGCACGTATTTTAAAAACCTTGCGTATAGATGCGCCGGGGCTATAGATACGCGGGTTGGTGTTACCCTTAGAGCCGATATTACACGATACTTGCTGCCGTACTTGGTCTTGTACAAGCGTCTACAGGCCTGGCGCACGAGTCGGTATACCAGCCGTTACGCGAGCCGCCATGGAAGATTCATATTACACGACAGCAGTTCGCGTACTAGCATTTGACACCCTAATTTTTTTTTTTTACTAACTACTCTAAAACTAAGTGTTATATGAGCCCGCGGTAGGGACGGGAGTTAAGTGCGTCTCAGGGCTAAGCCCCATACGCCTACAAGGAAGGGAGTATCATGCAAGGAGACATGCATCACGGCAAAGAGGGATTGGGCTGCCATGGCCAGATTGTGGCCATGACAACCTCCTTAAGTGTACTTATAGCTAATTAAGTGTACTTACACCCTCGGCGGGCGCACAGCGTGTGGTTCGTAGTAAATAGTATTTAAAAAAAACTAGCTAGCACGTCTTAATATTGCTATATGCCTGTTGGCCTTTTACGTCAACTGATTGCTTACTAGTATAGTTTCATTCATTTTCTTGAAAATTATGCGAAGTCACGAGATTACGAGAGTGTTGTTTTTAAATTTTGACGAAAATTATCAACCGTTTGCAAAATATAGTTTTTTCTTTACGTACGAAGTTATTATCCGAATGTAACATTTAGTTATAAAAATAATAAGTGCTCGACGGCGTTTCTAACTCACGCCTTAAAGTCACGTTCAATTCATGACCGTCATGACTTTACCACTGTACGCTCTGTCTTATGTAACTTGGCAAGCTTTTGACAGTTCGACGAAAGTAGCACCAATGTTTACTTTTAGTTTATGTATCCTTTCGCCGTCAGCTGGTGCGTCAAGTGGCAGCTGTATATTTATTTTATAAACAAGTTGTCAGCTAATCCACTTTCCATTGTAATGCTAAACAAATTTTAAGGTATTTATACTCTCACATCTGTCTAAAAATCTGTATGTTTTAAACGTAATAACAGAAAACCTTGCGAAAAATAAAGTATTTGCTACCTATTTTTTTAATTTATTACAGACAACGAATTTGGGTTAGCATTTGCGAGACGGTAATTGTAGTTCTTATCACACTTAGGATGTTACAGCTAATATTTTAAGACTGGAAATAAAAGTAATTTGGGAAACTTGCTTGACAACGCACTTTTCATTCGCCAACAAACAACTTATCAACGACTTTTGCAAAGCAGTTATTCAACTATTACTGATACTAAACAGCTTGAGTTAGAAATATGTGGCATGGAATAACGTAAGAATTCTTCAAAACTACCCACGCGCATCCCATTTTCTCGCGGTCAAATAAAACCATTGGTATCTGTTCGTAAATTTGTTTTTTTTTTTAAACAAGAAAACAACATTTTGTTTCTGGCTGGTTGTAGTTCGGGATGTGGCTAACAGGTAGCGTGGAAGGGCGTGTTGTGAACTACCTCAGGCTTTTGTAATTAATATAAAGCATGTATGGAAGGTGTGGAGAGTGGGGTACGACATAAAAAGAACTTCCAATGTTTGAAGTTGCATTTCATTTGAATATGGATCGTTGTAATGTCCGTTTCATTTTTAACACACATAAATTACTACTTTAGCACGAAGTTTAGTTTGTAACTCTAATGACAGCTGGTTTGTGAACACCTAAAAAAACAACGTATTAATTCATCAAGGAACTCTTTCTTATCAGCATATTGTCTGTTTGTTTGATGTGCCTCGGCAGTGCAGTCAGAATAGCCAACGTAATATTAATTTTCATTCTTTCATGCATCCGCTGATACAGGATTTTGTAAATGGCACGTTGTTTGTTACGTATACGTTAAGTTGCCACTCACTGTCTGTCAAAATCTCTCCAACTTTATTGAGACAGACCATACTGTCAGTTCACACACAAGATAATGTTTGTATACTGTAGATATTGTAATTGCTTGATTAAATTTTTTCATAGTGTATCTAATGTTTTAAGTATTTTGGACTTTTAAACAGTAATTAAAAACTGTCTTCGCCGATATTATTCGTCTTTGTCATATTTTTAATCAATTTGAAAGAGTTTCTACCTCACAGATGTATAATCGAGATGGAGGCGTGTTTTTCAGTTTCTTCATCAACTCGTTTCAAGTAAGTAGCCACTGGGAGCGTCCTACGCTCTGAAACTGGCTATGTGATTGGCTAGGTACGAAACCTGGTATGGAACCTGCCACGAAAAATAGGACGTGTCCTATTACCAAACCTCTTACGAAATCTGGCCGTACAAGGCGGGAAATGCCATGACGGGTACCACATTAGCCCGTATGATGGCCGCTATGGCGGACCTTGCACAAGCTTTTACGGAATCTGGCATCGTGTAAAATGGCCTTTATCGCTTCTGTGCCTCGAATGACCAAAACAGCTCCAGGCACATGCAAACAGGATTGAGTCGAGAGGTTTTTATTTCCCCGAAATGCCACACAGCGTTAGAGAGCGTCTTGCGTTACGCCAGTTTTATAAAGGTAGTTCACGATAAAGTGAACGATTTTTGAAATCAACCTTTGAAAAATGCCACTGCCCCGGGCTGCATATATTTTAACGGGCGCACTGAGTGGTAAGCGCGTAGTAAATGTGGGAACGCCGGAAGGAAAGGAGTTCTATGTTTTAACGTTGAATTAAATTTGTTGGGTAAACATTTTTGAAAACTTAAATGATTTCTGTTGTTATCGGTTTTTTTTAATGCATCTGAGTGTAAGAATTAGGATTTGTGAAATATTTACTTTTAAATAATTCCACAATTTCACTTGCCCGACGCTTGGATAAAGTGATGAGGCCCATGACTGTTAATGTTGCGTATCGCGGTAGAATACACAATGCGCCTACAAGTTGACACTGAGCAGGGCTTTCAAAAGTGCTCAGTCGCCGACGGGCCATGCCGCCCTGGCAACCTGGTGGTCCTCAGATCGCCATGGTTCGACAGAGTATGGCGGGATCAATACTTGTATGGGTGACCGTCCGAGGAACGCCCCCCGCAGCCGAAGGCGCACATCAAACACTAGGCAGGCCCTCTAGGGTCATCACAAGGTTAGGCATGGAGGTGAGGTCGTGTCGACCAGGTACTTCATCCGACCTGTCTCAGACTGGGACAGGCACAAGCGGTAAGTTTTTTTTCAAAAGTTCTCAGTTTACCTTGAACAGCCTATAAATGGAGCGACGACCCGGGCCTGACCCCAGCTCCGGAGGCGGGGAGGATGCTGCTGCCCCGTGTTAAGGCTAATTCTACTCAGGAACAAAACGAGTTTTCTTATGGGAGAGTTTGGCATTGGGAGAATTTCCGCCTCTAGGTGCGCAGTGTTCCAAACAGGTATTTTTTTAAAAAATAAAATTGCAATCCTCGTGAATGATAAAAGAGATCGAATTTATTTAGTTACGAAGTTATTTTATATTTTGTGTGTGTTTATTGCAATTATCCTGTTTTTTAACGTAGATCATAGAGAAAATCTGGTACACGTGTGACACTAGCGCTTGCCTAGTGGCGAAAATTTTTTGTTGCCAAACTTTTAACTTTAATCTTCCCAACCTAAGTAGTGTCTAGCTCCTCTCGCTCGCAGCCATCAACAACTCTCCCTTATTCCCGATGTCCATGATTCTCGAATGATAAGGGAAGGGGGGCAATCTCGCGGGAGGGGGTTGCGCCGGCGCCAGACTCATTAACCCCGTCCACCTCGCGGCGCCGTGTAGGGGTGCTGTGATAGGTGGGCGGGGTTACGTGGTAACAAAAGGGAGAAAAGGGGGAGGGGTCGCAACAGCGGCAGGCCGCGAAGTTATAATCCGGCCCACACCCGGGCACGCGGCATATCGACCGGCACGCGCGCGAGACGAGGGCCTGTCACAGCCGGCGATGGGTCGGCCAGGCACCCCGCGGCCGACCGCCGTCTATACCCGCTCCAACGTCAGGCGTGCCCCTCTGACAACAGAGGCCGTGTTCCACTGCCTGCTCTAAATCAGCTGCTATAGGCTATTCACGGTAAAGTGAGCACTTTTGAAAGCCATCTTATTTGGAATAATAGCCAATAAATATATTTTATTTTAGTCTTAGACGTTAACTTCCGAGTGCGATGGAATATATACACTGTGTTAACTACATACACGTCAACATTTATTTAAAACGGTTGAAATGAAAATGTAACAAGGGCGTCAAATATGCTCACTTTACCGTGAACAGCCTATAGAAAACTCGTACCATGTTATTATGTTATTAAGAGTCCTATGTATCTGGAGCTGTTTTGGCCATGTGAGTGAGTGAAGAGATTTGGGCGGCTCTTAACAGCGAGGTTTTGAGAGCCAATGAGGGTGAAACGAGGTATGGAGCAGCGCCGGATTGCAAGGGCGGGGGAAACGGGAGATCCCCGAGAAAATACGCCTACCAGCGGCATCGTCCGGCACGATTCCCACATACGAAAATCCGGGAGTGACCCCGCCGGGAATAGAATCCGGTTCGCCTAAGTGGGAGGCTAGTAGTCTAACCATTAGACCACCGCGGCCCCCTTGAAATGGCGTTCAGTGTTACAGTTGTAATGCTGTAACTGTGGGACTTCAAGCTGCAACCTTATCATTTTACTAGTGCAAAGTCTGTAACAAACTTCAGTACATGTCACTATACTGGTTTCGAGTGTTTCCGATCAGTATATTTTGCGATAAGTATGTGTGAAAAGTCAATCTTTAGATATGCTGGAGTGCTCGGAAATAGTATATTTTTTGCGTTGTCTTCAAAGTAGTTTTCGTACCTTGTCTCAAGTGTGTTTTCTTTTCGTATGAATGTACTGATCCACGAAACAGACAATTAAGAATAGTATAGCAACATAGAGCGTGCTCTTTTCCTTAACACGGTGTATCACCATTGGCTTTAAAAGTTATTGGTTGCACGCATTACGAATATACATGGCATGTCAATGCCATTGGCGCAGCTGGTTAAACCGCCAGCGGACGGTGTGACATTCTCTGGGTTCTAATCCCGAATAAGGCGCTCGTGCGTGTGTGTGTGTGTGTGTGTTCATTGTAGGTTTGAGATTAGGTGCAGTTTCGTTTGTAAGCCGCTACTCGATTAGTCTTTCGACAACGTTTTAAAGCAACGATTAAAATGAAGACTGCAACTCTGACGAGGGCTGGATATGAGGTTTACGATGACAACTAAACTGAGTTTGTTCCGATTAAACTTGTGTTGTAATTTATTCCGTGGTAAAACGTGGTTTCGTTGTCAACTTGACATGCTAGTTAAGGTAATTACTTGCCCCTCATCAGCGTTGTTTGCTCATGCTGTTAGCATGTTTGGAGGTCTTGTGGTCGATCGGAACGTTGCGGTATGGGGCACTTGGAGAAGGGGAGGGGTATGTGATTTCCCCGATAGGTTTTCCATCCCCATTCCAGGTGAATGACAATGGAGTTAATACACTGCTGGCCATTAAAATTGTAAGAGGGGCAGTTGTAACACAATTTATTGGACAGAATACCTATCGTACACAGGTGGTATGATTACTCCTACAGCTCGGTATGATGTACAGAAATGGGGAAATCAGTACTGTGTGGTGCTCTACACGATGCGGCATTGAGTAGAAGAGACTTTGGATGTCCGTCTGGGTATCTCTTCGGGCTTCTTCGATACGTACTCAAAATTAATCCGTTGTATTCGAGGGTGTCCTGTGGCAGGCCAATCGTTGTCCGACCATGGACCACACGTTCTAAATGGGCGGGAGAACCGGTGAACGCGCAGGCCAAGGAAGCAATGTAACATGGTGGCCATACAGGAACCGACGGACGATGTGTGCCACATGCAGTCGCGCATGGTCCTGTTGGTTCAGGGCCTCATGCGACCCTGCATATAGTGAATTACAACAGACTCCAACGCCTAGACGATGTAGCTGTTGGTGGTCAGCGGGCCAGCGCTGCGGACTAGGCGCGAGTAGGTCTGGAATCCAATAGCATCCCATACCATAACTTCAGGTGCTGGATTGATATGACGGCGCTTAATGCAGGACTTGGCCAGGCGTGCGCCACGGTGCCGCCAGACACGGATGTGACCATCGTGTTGCTGCAAGCAGAAGTGGGATTCGTCTGAGAAGAGGATTGTACGTCATTCGTCCCTCCAGGCCCGACGTTCCACACACCATTGCAGCCGCAGATGCCGGTGGTGAGCAGTCAATGGCAGCCACTGTAAAAAGCGCCTGTCCTGCAGACTGCGATGAACCATGCGTGTGGACACACATTGATTTGCCACATGCTTGAACTCCTTAACAGCGGTGCTTATGTGGCTGTACGGTCCGTAATCGCAAAGCGCACCAGATATCTGTTCTTGTGTGGGTTGGTGAGATGGGGCAGTTGGCTTACTGCAGGTCGCTCAGCCCGTCCCTCCTCGACACACTGATCCTATATGCGCATCACTGTGGTGGCATTTATTCCAATGCGAGAACCAATTTCGTGGTAGGATAGTTCACAATTCCGATAGGCCGCGGTTCTCTCGCTGTCAAAGGCGGGAACGTTTTTATGTGGTTATCTGTGTTCTGCGACGCGACATACTCGCTCCGACTGTGCACACGAACGGCGGGGAAACAATGCCGCTATCTCTGCGCGGCTCCGCAGCATACCGCTTATCAATGTCGCCATTAGAGCAAGTTCTGCGCAACCCGGTTGAACAACTATCAAGTCATTGTCCTTTCCTGCTCTACGCATTCCTTCAATGTGGGGTCCTTCAGGTGCATCCTTATTGGTATTGCAATTTTTTGGGCCAGCAGTGCTTATTCCTCCTCGATTTCCAACCTCTTCGGTTAAAATTTGCGCTTGAAGTGAAGGTTAAGAAACAGTCCGTGGCGGTACTCTGAAGGTATTTAGCTGAGATTAGTATTACGTTTGAAACTTATACACTGTTTGAATGACTGTTATGACGAGCACGATTTTCACCCCCTCATTTTGCACTTAATCTCCCGGTTGATTCGTGCAGGTTTCAGGTGAGAATTTCTTGTTTTTATGTTTTATGAATAATGCGCTGCATATTCGACCGGAATGTAGGCTCTGTGCTAGTGCAAGATATGTTGTAAGCAAATGTTTCCGCGTGATTGCCAACAGACGTAGAGATCCAAGAGCGAGTAAAGGAAACCACCGTACAATTGGGCAAACTTCCACTTTGTTGGCCCATAAAGGGTCGTTGATTTGAAAAAAAAAAAAAGAACACCGATTTGAGCATGCTGACTGTCTCTGAATTTAACTGNTAAAGGAAACCACCGTACAATTGGGCAAACTTCCACTTTGTTGGCCCATAAAGGGTCGTTGATTTGAAAAAAAAAAAGAACACCGATTTGAGCATGCTGACTGTCTCTGAATTTAACTGTTAGTTTAGAAACGTTTATTACAAAAATCCTAGTGGCCATATGAGCAGAATTTTTCGAATAAAAATACATAGAAAAAGATTTTTCCACTAAATACTGTTTATTTTTCTACAATCACCTAACGTGCGTCAACATGCGGCAGGGTGTTCTGTCTGATATTCTGGAAGTCATGTTTTGATTCCAGCCGGCTACACTAGGTTTTTTTTTTTTTAAGTTTTTATCTTAATGCAAATGCTGGTGCGCGTTTTCGTAACGTAAACATTCCCTAATCCTCAAGTTTTCTGCACATTAAGTGAAATAAGTTAGAGGAAATTCTGCACCCAACCGAAAGTCAGAATGGCGTATATTTGAGAATTCTCTTGGAACATGTGTTTTTGTCCTTATCTCTTTCGTCAAGAGTCGTAATGATTGACCTTTGTGGCGCTGGAAACGCTCCGAGGATGCGATAAGAGAAGACAATATTTTTGTCAGTATAGCCTGAAGATCGTATGTTTGTTTGTTCTCGGTGCTGATAGTGCAGCAGAACTGTGTTTTTGTGTACGGTTGAGAGCATTATCAGCAATTCATAACAGTGAGTGCCTGGCAGGCTATTCGACGAAGGCTTATTGTTTCGAGTTACGTCAGCTAACTGGCCTCATTTATAAAAGAGGAAAAGTAATTGTTGGATGTGATGCTGTGCCTCGTTAACAGTGAATACGGATTTGTGAGAATTCTTAGTTTAAATTTTAGGTGATGCTGTGCCTGTATTTTCCAGTACCAATACAAATCGTGGGCTGTCCCAAACAACTAATAGTTACTGCTCCGTACGACATATGGTTAGGCAACTGTTGAAGCAGTATGACGCGGGGGGCTGCATACATTCGAGGGCATCGCTTTGAAGTGCGGGCCGTGGTCGGTGTTCGAAGAAATGTTTTTGGTTCACTCTGAACAGTCCAGGGGAGTAACGGGTAGCAGATGGGATTGCCCTAAGACGCTGACGGTATTAAACTACTGTCGGTTACCGAACGTATGTTGTGTGTGTTCCAAGAAAGCATTGCAAACAACTCCCAAAGCTACCCATGACAATTAAAAAGGTTGGTTATTCCGTGCATTGGACCATTTGCATCCTGGATTATCTGTTTTAATTCACACGGGGCTCTTGTGAAGTATAAAGCAATTCGCGTTGAAGATCTGATGCTTCATGGATACGCAGCTTTGTTTATCCCTATCTTTCGTGAAATATGAGAATACGGCAAATGCCTCAGTTTGACAGCACTGCAGGGGTCAAAGTTGCAAGTAACAGCTTTCATTTTTTGCACTCTTTTTTCCCTGCTGTAGTCAACTGCTTACTTCCTACATCCTAAACAGTAACATCACGACAGTGAATAATGAAGGGCCTGTTATGTTTTTTTTCCCTCAGTGAGTTAGTTTTTCGCAAGTTTTGTGTTTCTCACGAATATTTTTGCGTGAACAATTGTTAATAAGGCAACTGTATCGCTAGCACGAGTCCACCTTGTTTCAAGGCCATGCATAAAGTGTCAGTCATTCTTTTTTTACAAAGTACGTATAACACATTTCCGTAGAAAAATTAAGGGGCCTATGACAGACGTGTTGTTTTTGTAACTGATAGAATTATGGGATAAGCAAGGATTTGCACGTAGGAATTGACATTTTCTGTTGCGCGTCTTGTTTTATTTATTTTTTGTTCGGTGTAACCAATATAGCGTGGGTTTGATTCCTGAAAAATAAAGGACATAGTTAAACTCAGAAATTTAACTTTTCCGTCCTGAAAGATTATGGAAGGGAACCCTATCCTATTCTCACGAAACATGCAATTCCAGTGCTGTATTATACGTTAGGTTTTTCAGGTGGCTCAACCCCATATGCAGCGAGGGGCATGAAAAATGAACAAAACATTTTCCCGTCGCAGTGTTGTGTTGCACGGGCAAACTTGCACGTGTTGTACACACGGGCGAGATTGTGTACGTTGATGGTCCTGTGGGCAAATTAACAAGAGAGCGCCGGTTACGTCAGCGCGGAAGGGCGTCGGCGCTTCAGCGATGACAGTTCGAGACGAGGGAGGGAAATGGGCGAATGAGATAAAGCGAGATTAGATCAGGATGTGATTAGTACATATTCTTCTGAAGCCTTTTTTTTCTGTTGCGACAATGAAGGTAACTATGACTGCTGCTTGACACTCGTAAGTAGAGCCGGTGATTTATCGAGGGAATAATTTAAAAACTTACCATAAGTACCGATATTTTCCTAAAGTTTTTCTTTCGTTAATTCAAGTAATCAGCTAGTTCTCCATTCGACTGAGCTAATGATAATACTATTACTCTGTTACTGGATGTCCACTATATGTATGTCTGCAAACTACTTCAGGGAAATACCCAGTAAACAATAAATACTAAACGCAAGGTCACTTCCGGTCATAAGGAAGCATTGCGACGACGATGTAAAATGGCATAAACAACCTTGGCATTTGTGCTGTTCCCTCAGAACTTTAAGCTTTGACTATAGGGTTTTAATCCAGTGGTGTTGAATAAGAAGCAAGGGAGCAGCGATACGGGCGACAATAACATGCACGCCTAGCACATCATCGCTTCTACGCGCAAGGCGTGCAGTGTTGCTTCCGTCGCTGTACTACACAAATTAAAACTTGTAACAGTGTGACTTCATCACACGTGATGAAAGCNTGCAGTGTTGCTTCCGTCGCTGTACTACACAAATTAAAACTTGTAACAGTGTGACTTCATCACACGTGATGAAAGCTCACAGATTAAACTATGCCCGTGTGGTTGAACTTTTATCCTGCCTCTTAAGGCAAGCTCAGAAAATGCAATATATTNTCACAGATTAAACTATGCCCGTGTGGTTGAACTTTTATCCTGCCTCTTAAGGCAAGCTCAGAAAATGCAATATATTTTCACGATTCTATTTCTTTGAATACGCTTAATATGATAAACGTAAAAACGAATGTGAGCTCAGATAGTTATTTCTTTTGCCTTTTCTGGCAAAAAAAGTCTTGTTCCTATAATGTTTATTTACTGTGTGGTATGCGTAGGGACGCAAATAACGAATATAACAAACGAATTTTAGGACTGCCACATCTTTAAGTATACGGCTTATCGCGCGTTGCGCGATATTCCAGGGTTGCTGGAATGGCCTGCTAAAGCGTTTACGGCCAGCGAAGACCCACGCTCATTCGAAGCGGGGATGAGGTAGGCCGGTGTGTTACGTATGGCTGCAGCGGCACGCCTACCAACACGCACAAACTCGTCACCGAATACAGCTAATGTTATTACGGCTTGTTAATCTTGTTCCCAGCCCTGACGTAACTACCGGCTTCGCGCCGCAAGCGCTCGCGGGAAAATTTTTTAATTTCGTTCGATAATTTTTTTTGCGCGTCCCGCTTAACAGGGGCGAACACACGTGATACGCAGCTCTAGTAGCGATTTTTTTTCATAATGGATTGTTTTAGTTTGATATTTCTGTATCACTGAAAACAGTGTAACATACGTGCACAGTTCACTGAATTTTTCTACTTAATATTAGTTCCTTAAATTTATCCGTAAACAAATACACGGTAACACCTCACCCAATAGCATTTGCGTGAACGTACTTTGTAGAAAAATCCCAAAACTTTTTGGGAATTTTGAGTGTGTTGTCATATTTTTGAAATGTTATGTTTGTAGGCAGTTGATTAACGCCAATGCAGACGATTATACGCACGTACATACATGTATACACACAGTATAGTAGTATATATAAAACTTAATTATCGTACGTGTTCATCGGATTAGTTTTTATTAAAAAATTTCAAAGGTTTCTAACAAGTTTACTGTTTTAATTTAAATTTTACAAATTTTTTTTTTTCGTGGGAATTTTGTATTATCTATTTGTTTCAAGTGAAAACTGTTATCGACGATTTTAGGGTATGTGACACCGCAACTCCTTGAAATAAAAATATCAGAAATTTATTTTCGGCACAAATTAGCGGAGGATGAGGTAGTACGTGTTTATGGCCTCTTCGAAGTCTAAAAGCCTGTTACCAGAATTGTTTTTTTTTTTAATGCATGAGTTTGGAGAACGGGGACGTGTTCCTCCACTTGATGGACTCCAGTGTCATGTCGACCGACAGAAGTAACAGTAGTAGTTAAAACAAAGGGGAGGGGAAAAAACCATTTCACGGTCGGCCGTTGGCGCAGAAAGGAGCCACTTTGGCTGAGTGCACTTTATAGCCCGTTGTAACGCAAGGCTGCATACGCGGCACTGAGTCCCTGTAAAGCACAGGTGGTGTGAGGTATTAACAGCCATCGCCTTATCGTGAACCCACATCTCGTCCAGTTAACGGCGGCGACTTTTGTAACCCTTCCGCTCCCACGCCTCGGTAGACGACGTGGTTTTTAATCGGCCTCTGTGTAGAGCTTGCTTATCTCTCGATTGAGGGATTGGCATCTCTACCTGCAAGTTTTGGTGCCATATAAAGCAAAACCATAAACAGAGTCGTAAAGATTTCATTCGTCCTTTTATTACTGATAGCATTTTAGAAACTTTTCACACCGAAAGATAAAAAAAATTGTTGTAGGTTCCGTAATTCGGCAGCCGTTACCCTCCAAAACTGTTATAACAGGGACAACAGTGTGTTTGGTTGTGGCTACCCTACAACTCCAACAGAACATATTGTAAAGTGTCAGTGTGTCACAAATCAGTGACGTCATTACTTTATACAGAATATAATGTTGCAATTACAAACGAGCAGGGTTCTGACTACAATCCAGTATGGTATTTATTCGCTACAATGCCGCTGCAGAGCTGATTGTGCACCCAGTAGTAACATATGGCAGTGCTAACAATCTGCTCTGTTGCCTTTACTGAGCAGCATGGTGGTCCNGATTGTGCACCCAGTAGTAACATATGGCAGTGCTAACAATCTGCTCTGTTGCCTTTACTGAGCAGCATGGTGGTCCAAGCTAAAATGTAATCATGGTAATCCTAGCTATCTGCTCTGAGATTCGGTTTTTAAAATGTATTTATTTTACATGGTTTAATTTGTTTTAAAGCATGTCTTGTAACGTGTCTGCAGACGAATCTCGACGCGACGAATTCACATTTGAGTTATCTTATTTATTTAATAAAATAATATTTACTTTGTTATATTTTATTTATATTATACAACATTGGGTGTCATCTGATATAAAAATGTTTTTACGTGTAACGTTAGTGTATTTGTAGTACCAATAAAAATATGGCGTTGGTTATTTAATGTTTATGTCCTGTTTGTGTAAGTGATATACGTATATATTGTAAAAACAAATAGAACATTCCAGTACCCTTGTTACTATTATTACATTTAACGCCTAACATGGTGGTGTCTGTCAGCACTTTAAAGGGTGTACATTACCCTCGCATATTGTCAACAGCCTCCACTAAATAAATATTACTTCACAATAGCAACATTTTCCTATTTATCTTTTGTATTGTCAATTCTACTAGTTATATTTAGAAGAATTAGAGGGTGCCTTTAACAGTCCGCGACACTGTTGTAATTACCATACTTGTTTGTTAACTTTACAATACCAGTTCTGTAATCTTAACAGATTCAGATGGTTCCTCCAACAGGCCACGACACTGTTGTAGCTACCATACTTTTTCTGTAAACTTTTGAAGAAAAAAAATTAGATGATTTCTACAGAACATTCTGTTGCAGTTACCAAACAGCACTGCTGGGTTTACGATATCTTGTTCTGCTACCGTAAGAATATTGTATAATTGTGTTCACAACTATCTGTATAATTCCTACTACAGAGAAGATTGTTCCCACAACAGAATAAATTTTAATAATATTTAGATTGTTCTGCTAACAATTTGGATAGTAAAATATTACCTACAGAGCATTTTGTTGCTGGTACTAAAGTTAAGTTGTCGCCACCAAAAAATGCCAATACAAAACTGTTCTGTTAAATTCTCTCTGCTGATTTATTTCAGTGCATGTCTGTGTGCTGTAACTGGCAAACAAAAAACTTGACTCAGACAGTCTAGTATCCTAATGAATCCGGAAGAAAATTTTTTCTGAAAGTGGTAATGTTCAGCTTTTAAATGTTGTTAGTTTTTTTTTTTTTTTTTTGGCAGCGCCGTAATATTCTTTTGCAGTGTTGCATTTAAAGAGGAAAACATACGTTATCTCTCTGACAATATACATTATGTTGTAGAACAAAAATTAATTCTGAACGTTTATCAGAATTGATATTGTGACGTAATAATGAGTTTGTAGTTCAGTCGTTATGCCTGCCTGTACTGCAGTGGAAGGTAAATAGCTAGTTGGGTATAGGGATACGTTGGGAATTTTCTTTTTAAAGACANGCCTGCCTGTACTGCAGTGGAAGGTAAATAGCTAGTTGGGTATAGGGATACGTTGGGAATTTTCTTTTTAAAGACATGAACAAGCTAGAAAAACCAAGAATCCAACTGGGCAATGGGGAGGTCCCCTTAACACTGAATATAGCAATTGAATGTGTTAGTGCACGTATAACTTGGTATCACTATTAACAGCTGAGCTTCGAAGCCTTAAAATGGTACCATTTTTTGTTTGCATTTTCATAGTTAGTTTTGAATAAACTATTCCTACGTTCATATTTATGGTTTGAGTAGGTACATTTTTATGTTCATCTGTGTAGTTTTATTCACTCGTTTCTTCTCTAAAGTATAATTTTTCGAGTGTAAAAGTGGGTGTTCTCACATATGTTTTAGCATAAGAGCGTTGCCGACGAAAAGCGCGCGTTGAGATGCCTTTCGGTGGGTATTGCAGTTCAGTATACGACGNGCGCGCGTTGAGATGCCTTTCGGTGGGTATTGCAGTTCAGTATACGACGTGCCAGTGCTTTTGTCTGTAGTAAGTAACGAAGAAACTTACTCCATCTGCGTGTTGCAATTGTAAGTTGGACGTTTGACATGCTGCACTTCCGTAGGTTATTTTGCAACGCGTCGTAAAANCTAACGTATAATTTTTTGAGTGTAAAAGTGGGTGTTCTCACATATGTTTTAGCATAAGAGCGTTGCCGACGAAAAGTGCGCGTTGAGATGCCTTTCGGTGGGTATTGCAGTTCAGTATACGACGTGCCAGTGCTTTTGTCTGTAGTAAGTAACGAAGAAACTTACTCCGTCTGCGTGTTGCAATTGTAAGTTGGACGTTTGACATGCTGCACTTCCGTAGGTTATTTTGCAACGCGTCGTAAAANATCTGCGTGTTGCAATTGTAAGTTGGACGTTTGACATGCTGCACTTCCGTAGGTTATTTTGCAACGCGTCGTAAAAACTTTGCGCCTTTGAGCCACACCGAACACGCTCACGGGAAAGTAGCGTTAATGGCGGTGGACAAAACTGTCCAGTGGCTGTATTTAGGGACGTCAACAGTACCACCCTCAAAAGGTAAGTCATTTGACCCGTGTCTGTAGACCGTGTGCCTTGCAGTTTTAAGCTGGGTCGTAAACTTGAAGTCCTCCCCACTCCCATCCCCCAACTGTTTGCCCGAGTGGATGTTGAAGTCAACTATATCTGTTCAAGCAGACTCCTTGGTGTCCTGCTCGTCCGGTTTTGTTTATTTTGAGAACATTTTAGATAAGAGCTAACGAACTGTTCCCGTAGTAATGATCATACAGGCCTACTCAATTTGTGTATAGTTTAGACAGTGAATGAGAGGCAGTCAAATCCGCGAATCGCTGTTCTCCGCTCAGCAGTTGAACAGAACACCAGGCATTGCTCCCGAAAATCGTTACATTAAAATCGTATTGGATTATAGGAAAAAAAATCCTTACAAAATTGTTTTCTTAGCCTACGCACTTTTTATTTTTAAAGACGAAGTTTTGTAGTTAGGGCAGACTCAAATACATCAAATTGCAGATATTCATAATAATAATAATAATAAAGTTTTAAAAATGTTTTAGTATTATTAGTTTTAATTTCAATGTAGTAAAAAAAAAAAGGTAATAGTGAAATCCAATCCTAAGAAAGCTGTCAACGAAGCGCAGGATTTGTTCGGTACCTAAATAAAAAAACCACCGGGAACAATTTTTTTTACATTCTTTGCAATGTTCTGTGTACATCTTCAGCAATAAAGAAATTTGAAGAGGACTGTCTCTTCAAGCCAACATTGGATTTGTAGAGCAGATAGAACGCACTCTAGCTATCTTAAAAAGGAAAGAGTTTCTGTAAAAAAAAAAANCAACATTGGATTTGTAGAGCAGATAGAACGCACTCTAGCTATCTTAAAAAGGAAAGAGTTTCTGTAAAAAAAAAAAAAGACAGTGTATTTTTAAAAACCGAACATGTTTGATTTTCTCTAAGGTAAAGAAGTAGTTGACAGTNAAAAAAAAAAAAGACAGTGTATTTTTAAAAACCGAACATGTTTGATTTTCTCTAAGGTAAAGAAGTAGTTGACAGTGCATATACATTAGAAGCTCCTAATCTGGCTAAACTGGAGTATGCTCCAATTGCCATGTGGTTGAAAGGTGGTTTTTTCCCCCCCAGAGTACAAGAATATTTTGTTTGAAATTAGGCGAAGGTTTGTGAGTGAGCACTTGATGCATTTTGCTGTAATTAAGTTTAACCACGACTTGCAAATTTATTCGAAGAGGATAATTTCATTCATTATGTTACATAAATACGTATTTACTCTTTCCTGGGATGCACGGGACAGTCTTGTCGCGCCAGCCGAGATGACGTCATGACGCTCCCCCCTTCCCCGCGTCATCAGCCAGTGACGTCTGCAGAGGGCGTGTCGAAAGTTGGGCCGCAGCCATCACTTATGCGGCGTGCCAAATGACGTGGGTGTTGTAGTGCGTTTTAAACCAGGCTGTCTACCCCCACCCCCCGTCTGGCATGCTTTATAAATAAGTAACCCCGTTATTTAAAAATAAATACTGTTGCAGGTATCGTAGACGCATGTGTCAGCGTTCCCAGGATTTTACTAGCACACGCTGACGTGCTGCGTGGTTTTCAAGGCTGTTCACTGTAAAGTGAGCAGTTTTGAAAATCCTCGCATTTGGATTAATAGTTAATAAATATATTTCATTGTAGCCTTAGACGTTAACTTCCGAGTGTGGTGGAATATATACCCTGTGTGTATTACGTACATGGCATTATTTATTTAAAAAGGTGGTTAGAGGATCAAAAATGGCTGAAAGGGAAAAGTAACTGGGGTCTCAAAAGTGCTCACTTTACCGTGAACAGCTTATATGAGAGTTAAGCAGTGTGAACACGCGTGCGGCTGGCCAAATTTCAGTAGTGTGTTCACGTTAACAATTCAGATCGCAAAGAAGAGGGATGGTATTAATTAGCAGCTACGTTACTAGATGTTTTCGAAGCGCTGTACTATCCTCGCTTCAAGTTGGATGAAATTGCAGCAACTCCGCGTTAACACCAATTATTTCTTTATTTGTATGTATTCTCACTCCTTCCTACCCACCCCGTAGCTCGAGCGTTGTGAATTTACTACGGAAATTCGCTCCTACATCTAAGCAAATAGTGACTTATTCTTTCTTCTTTTTTTTGCACTGGCACGTGTATAATCCATTTGTCCGCTGTAATCGTAGTCAGAGAAGAGTATTCAGTTAAATTAAGCATTAAATAAAATTACTGTCCGTTCGGGTGTTAATATAAACGTCTGTTGGATCTACCCGCGTGAAATTTGACTCCGAAAAATGACAGCTTAGCCCACGTCGACCGCGATGCAAATTTCCCGCCTGGGTAGAATTTTGAGCAGCAAAAGAAAGTTGAGAAATGGTAACGCTAGTTCCCAGAAAAAGCCCATCGTCATGATTATGTTTAGAATGTTCTTCTTCTAAGATTCGGTTCTCTTGAAATAACATTAACAAATGCTCTGCGCTGTAAGTGAGAAAAAAAATATGTGTTCCTTAATTTTGTGCCCAAATACTGTTTCCTTATTTTTAAACTTCGGCGCTGATGTGTTACCTTAAATAGTAAAATTCAGTAATAAGTAATCAGAGGTGCTTCTTGTATGGTGTTTTACACTTAAACTTTCTTATGTACTGTTCAAGGTAAACTGAACATTTTTGAAAGCCCTGCTTAAGATCTACTTGTATGTACATTGTATTCTTCCTCCACACGGTCACACGAAAAATTGAGCCCTGGTCTGAAATTATATTGGAGATATTTTGTAAACAGAATCTCTTTTGACAAAAAGTTACCAGACGTGTACAATACATCTTTTGCGTTATCACGTCAGAATTGTAAGAGTAATTGTTAAAAAGTTTACAAATTTTTTGAGCTTGCAAGACTTTAGCGAGTCATATTCAAATATATTTTTCTCTTTTAGTATTTCAGTTTGCCGCTTTCAATAAAACAGGTTTATAGTTCTGCATTTTATTTTAGTAGTTAAAGAAACACCAAGACTGCAATTTCACGCAGCAGGAGAGTGACTCTGTGTCAGTGGGAAGCTCTGGCAGACTTCATGCTTTATAATGATGCAAATTTATTATAACCTTAAGTAAATTTAGATATAGTCTTTCAACCATAGAAAAATTATACTTCCCTTAACTGCCTTTATTTTAACGGGCATGCTGATTGACTCGCGCCCAGTTTAGTTTGTAACCACGGAGGGTAAATAGTTCCTCGTCTTAACATTGAGTTTAAAGTGTTAGAAAAACATTTGTGAATTTATGGTTTTTTTTATAATGCAAATGAGTTTAAGAATCAGCTATTTGTAACGTACGTATCTACTTTTCTAATAATTTCATAGTTTCCCCGACCGACGCATGAATAAAGTGATCAGGCCAAGTTAGTGTTTATGTTACATACGGTGGAAGAATACGCAGTATTCATACAAGTTATCTTACGCCGTGGACGGGAGCTGGTAGCCGTGTCGGTGGGTAGTGCAGTGCGTCGCCAGGAGCGAGCGGGCCTTGCCGTGGCTGTCAGCGGCGGAGTACGGCGGGGCTCTGCCCGCTATTCCTGGGCCCGTGTTGACTGCCGTGCGACAGCTGCGCTCTGTCCATCTCTCCACGCCGCCCGAATAGCCGTCCCTGCGCCCTTCTAGCTGCGCCTGCGCCCACTCCGCCTCGACGCCGAGAAACGGAATGGAACGCGCATACATTGCAACTTCTTAGCGGAATTGCCGAAACTTGCCAAGCCTGCAGCCGTGTGTGTAGTTTAACAGCGAAAAGTCAGGGGAATTTTCAGCTGGGTCGGGGTAAATGCAAATGATTGCCACTCTGCAAAATTTGTTAAAGGCTGTTCACGGCAAAGTGAGCACTTTTGAAAGCCCTCACATTTGAATTTTAGGCGACTAAATTGAGTAGTGAGTGATAAACATCGTGCCTTCGTTTATATTTCCTGAATTTTTCACTACGAAAAAAATCTCTACTGATAAGTGAAAATGTCTGCGTTGGTAAAATTAATCGAAAATTGCGGACAGGAAGGCACCTTTGGAGAAACAAGTTGAAGGTGTTTGTAAACAGTGAAAGAGAAGGTGGTAAACGGCGCAGTTTGGCGTGCGGCAGACTGCGAATGACGTAAAATAAGAGCTAGTGAGGAGGTGGGGGTGGGTGGAGCACCAGATGAGGTGTAGGGAATCTAACTGATCTAATTATCGGCTTGATGCCCTTGTGAAGGGGGAGGGGGTAGGCATTATATAGAAACAACTTTATAGATAATGTTTTCCCCTCCCCTCCATACCACTCCCCTTCATTCTTCACTGGCAGTACTACTGAATATACGTCCAAACAGAGTTCTTACATTTCTTAGTTGGTGCACATTAACGTTGTTAGAGCCGAAAAACACTGTGCTGGTTTGCTGGAAATCAAGCGGACGAATTGTTGGTAGGCCCAAGTTTAAGACAACCGCGGCCTCGGGCCACATATTAGATTCGACGTCAGTAGAGTTAATACTATATTTGGTAAATTTTCAGTTTGGTATCATGTATTCGCTAAAACTCTAAATTTGGTTTTGACATGTTGGAACTAGAATAGAAACGTGCTTAACCGACGAATATTCCACTCGAGTTGTAGTTTGGCAGTATAGGTGCGACGTGTTTACACGTTGCAGCTCAAAATAAGAGCTCGACGCAGTACACGGCAGTGTCTCATCTCCACTTGCTGCGTCGCTCTGTGCGCTGCCCATCATCAGGAAGTGGGCTCGGGCCTGCACCAGCAGCGCAGACCTGGCCGAGATCTCGGCAGTGCTTGCGGGGGCGACGGGCAGATAGCAGCACGTGCCGGGCGGCGACAGCCACCACGTGTCCGCCGGAGTTGGCAGTCGGCACGCTAAATACGACGCACTCGCCGTCTCCCTCTCGCTAGCGCATGGTTGCCGTGGATCCGGCCGCTCGATGCGTAAGGGGAAGAGAGCTGCGTGCGCAGTTATTATCCGCGCTCGTATCGCGTTCCCGAGGCATGCGAAACGTTCTCTGCTATAGACGTTGCCGGGCCTTACTTGTCTCACAAGTGTGTAGATCGAGGGGAGGTTTGCGGTAGGGAGTGCTGTTAACTTAATATTGACGTAATGCTGTTCCCGAATTGAAATTTTTGCACTGCGATTTGCATGATGAGTGACAGATTGAAGTATGAACTAAGCAAGGCTTTCAAAAGTGTGCTATCAACCGCAAATCGACTGTAGTAAAAATAACTTAGGCGATTATCCTGTATTAGGCAGTGCATGTTAACGACTTTGCTAAATGTGTAATAAAAATTCACATCGAACTCCAGTCGATCGTATAGCCGCCTACTTATGTTGCAGCGATGGAACCACTTTATAGGCGTTGTGTCACTGGAATTCTCGTTAGGTTCATTCCGTTTGTATAACTCTCGCCAGCCTACTTCTCAACCGATAGCGTGGTAACTCTGGTTTGCATGCATTATGCTTTTTATGTTGGCTATTACCTCGACGGGTCCACCCTTTACAGTCATCCGCAAACTGTAAGTAACTGGGATTGGCTAATCGGTTTTGTCACTACCAACGTAAGCGTGCGTGAGTGACAGGTCAAGCTAATAAAACTCCGCGTTCCCGTAGTTTTTTTTTTTAAATAATATGTACATGCAATTTAAGATATTACAAATATCCACACCCTTTAGGGTGTTATTTTAAAGATGTTAGTATTTGATTTCCATATAAGGCCTATACTTGCTAAGTTCCAGCATCTATAAAGCAGGGGGGGNGTTGTTACATTTTTAGAAAGTGTTTTGGATAGAAACTCATCGCGTATTTTAATGGGGGAAAAAACTAAGAAGAATCCGTGCAGAAAGTTCGGTAAGGCGGGCATACGAAATTTCTCATCACTTGAAAAAAATTCACAGAGCATCTGCTTGTTAATTTTTGAACAATGCTGCATGTAATTTTCAGTTAACTCATTCCTACCCAGTGTGCACAATGCACAGGAACATTATTTTTGTCCGGTACTGTACACTGCTAGACTCAGTGCCCTGCGGCCTTCCTTGTGGTAGCTGATGCGTAAACCGTGCCACAGCTCTGGGTTACGAATATTTTGTAACACTAAAGGCTGTTCGTGGTAAAATTAAGCACTTCTGAAACCAACGGTTTGAAAAAAAAATCACTGCCGATAACTACATACCTTTACAGTACACTCTGGCATGCAGGCTCCAAGTTGAGTTGGCAACGCATTATTGAAAAATAGTTCTGGGACTTCACATGATATTGATAGTGTAATGTTTAAATTTGCGGCTACAGAAGTAGGTGATTTTCATTTTCTACGCCTAACAGCACGATTTTACATATTGTTAACACATTTACATTACTTTCCCAAAATCTCCATTTGAATGGCGTATGAATAAAGTGAAACTGCCCGTGGCAATGTTTATTTTACATTAGGTGGAAGGATACAAAGCGGGGAGAAAAGTAGACTCCAAGCAGGGCTTTTAAAGTCGTTCTATTAACCGTGAACAGCGAATATAGCCGACAACGTAGCAAGTGTTGCGTCAAAACATTTCTAGTTTGCGACACCTGAAGCAGCAAATTAAAGTTGGTCTGAAAAGGTTGAGGCTTGTGAATTTTCCATGTAGCCTATGTGCCATAACTTTCTTTTGGATGAAATAACTCAATATTTATTATTGTAGCACGTTTACATTTTACAAATGCCTCCTGTTTCCGAATTTTATCCACGCGTTATCAAGTTATTATGATCTGCAAGAATATAAAAAAAAAATATGTTCCACTAATTACTTGGCAGAAGTTCCGAATTAATGTTTCTCTACGGCGTAAGCCAGGTGTCCAAGATAGAGGCAAGAGCGATGGCCAGAGGGCTATAGATAGTGTTATCGCGACGCCCCCTCGAGGGCCGGGCCCGAGGGCCGACGCTGGCTATTTCGAAGAGCGCCNCGGCCGGCCGGAGAGGGTGAGCCGGCAACCGTGACGTCGCCTCCCCGCGACATCGACGGCGATCGATGGACGACGCACTACGACGACCACGCCCGTCACTCATGCTATAGGCTGTTCACAGTGAAGTCAGCTTTTTCGGAATCAAACTGTTGAAAAAAAAAGCATCTTATGTATGACGTGTTAGTTTTTGTTACCTAAATATTTCGTGTACCATGAGCGTTTTATATCCGTGTTTACATAACAGTAACAAATTCTTTTTAAAATTTAACTTTTACTTAAGTTTCTTCTATCAATCATAATTTTTGAAATGTATAACTATGTAATATAAATAAAAACAGTGGCAAAATAGGTATGCTGGTAATGCCTGGTAAAAAAATAGTTCTTATACCAAATATTGCAGTGAGTGCGCACGAATGCTGTGCGTTCGCCTCTGGTGTAGTTTTCTAAGCTTTGTTTGTATGCTAATGAGGAATATCCTCCTGGAAGTAGAACTTTAGCAGTGCTTCAGAAAAGTTGGAAGTAACCGTGAATGGACTATATGCATTTTTCCATACTTAGGCTCGAAGGTATAATGGACGCTGGCGTGAAAACATGACTCTTTAGAATTACCTTCGCCCAATTTGTTATATCCGGAAATTAATTCTGTTTCTTGTAGCACAACACATTTGATATTGTGCTTGGGTTTACGTCTCGGCGGAAACAAATACTACGTTTCGCCTTGAAACAGAGATTTTCGGTTATCTTTAAAGGTTGTTTGGGGGGGGGGGGGATGTAGCGTTTAGGGCATGTTGTGGATGACTTAGTTTCGAACTCTGTTCGAGTTGAGAGATTTGGACGGCTCTTAACAACGAGGTCTTAAGAGCCGGTGAGGGTGAAATGAGGTGAGAATGGAGCAGTGCCGGAATGCAAGGGCGGGGGAAACGGGAGATCCCCGAGAAAATGCGCCGACCAGGCTACATCGTCCGGCACGATTCCCACTTGCGAAAATCCGGGCTGACCCAGCCGAGGATTGATCCAGGTTCGCCTTGGTGGGAGGCGAGCAGTCTAACCGCCCAGCCACCGTGGCCTCAACTCTGCTCGAGACGCGTTACCGTGGCTGTGTTGTGTTACGTCACGTGGCGGTGTTCATTAAATCTTGCCGGTAAACGCGAGTGGTGTTTATCAAGTAAATGTGTCTGTGACTTTGGATGTAATTACTAGAAAAAACTGTTTTATATTTTACGCATAATAATCTCGTTATACCATTCCCCGTCATTTTTTTTTTTGTTTCATGATTAAGACGGCTTTCGTCTACATATTCAATTATCAAAGATAAACAAAATGGTATTTGTAGAATGGAACTACATCGTACGTTTTTCGGATCTATTTGTTTCTGATAGAAAAAAATCGATATTGCTCTAGACGTATAATAGTGATTAACCCACTGTCGTTTTATGAGAAACAAAACCGTAGGCTATAATTGGTTTACGTAGGATTTTCTTCGTACTAGTTGTCTTTAGATACATAAACAAAGTGGATTTTTTTTGGACGTAAGCTGTAGCATAAAACGCAGAATTTGACACACACATAAAAACGATCTAAGGCCATAAGCTGCCAACAAGTTGCGAACATAAGTCGTAGAGAATTCTGCAGAAATAATTGGTTAGTTGTGACTTGCTACCGTAAACTTGTGCGTTCCTCCTCCACCACCCGCGTGAGTGGACCAGTTCATTCGCTTGTAAACACGACAACCGCGGCCGTGCTGTGCTGCGCACGCGCATATTGATTCGTTCGGCTGATTCCCGCCCCTCCCCCCTTGATACACGTGGGGCGTTGCGTGGTAGCGCAGCCCCTACGTCCTGTAGGCAGGTGTGCAGCTGGTCCCGGAAATGCGCCTTTCTCGCCGCACGCAACTGCATTTCGCGCGTACAAAGTGTAGCTTGGTTCACGACGAAAAACGAGTACCTACAATCATATGGGGTAACTGTGTATCATAAGGGCACCTTTGTACCATCAGGGAAATTTTGTACCACCTGCCTAATTTTGTTTTAAATGAAGGCATTACCATGTTTCTTACAAATGAAATATTTAACAATGAATGAGGTATACACTAATGTGGAGACTAAATCCTTCGTTATGATCGAAATAGTTGTAGTACAACATTACCCTAATAATTGGTACAGTTACCATAAATGACGGTACGCGTAGAACGAGTGCATAATAACATGCGCGTGTGAAGGATAACACGTTGTTCACGATGGCCATCCACTCGTTATCGTTCATTCAAGCATGGAAGGTTTTCAAAATGAGGATTCACGTCCATAGGTTTTGACGAATTTGAGAGTCTTGTTGTTGGGGAACAGCATAAGTCTTGGAGTGTTTGGCACCAAACGTGAACGAACATATGCGTGTGATTGTGAGGATAAGTTCTCAAACTTTTCAAGGTCATGCCGGCCCACCTATGTACTGATGTAGGAGATCAGCACATCCCTTCCCTCATCATCCACGAAATCTATGATTTGCATTAGATTTGTATATACACACATAGACATACAGATATATATATATATATACACGCGCGCACACACGCACACACATTTACTGTGGAGTTAGGTGTTGGATTAACATTGGCGATTCAAACTTCAGTGTTGTTTTTTTAAATGTTTCCTCTCACAGTTTGTCATGCCTCCCCTGAAATTGTCGCTCTTCCACAGGGAGGTTGAGAAGGTCTAGTAAAGATGATGATAAACCATAATACCTTTTTGTCGCATGCGCGGCCTTGTTTTTCCTTCTGCTGGTGTCGCTGCGGTAGATGAACTTGTTGCCTCGCTCCAGCCTTACGTGTCTCACGCTTTCCCTAGGCTGAATGTGTCACAGGACTTTCTCTGGCTTCGAGTCAGCCTTATCTCGCCCACCCGATCGTAGGCTTTTGCACGGGCCAACACGCTTCAAAAGGACACTGGATTGCCGCCGGAATATTTTCTGCAGTTTTCCTTCATTACGCGTTGAAGTGACGGCGAATTAAAACACATTTTCAGCTTTTGTGAATTTCGTTTTTCGTAACTTGCACTCTAAATCTGAACCAGTGAGAATTTAACCGATTAATCATTGAAAAAATGTCAGTTTTCCTTCACTTATCGATTTAGTGACATTTCTCACTAATTCATCAGTAATTTTTTTCACTCTTTTTCAGTAATTAGTTTTTTGACTTATGGATCAGTTCAACAGCGTGTAAAAATGGCCGTCAAACTACGTATAAAATGGCCGCTTAACAACGTGTGTCAAGTGAAATAGCAATGGATAAACTAACAAAACCAATACAAAATACTTTTTAAAATTTGTTTCGTCTTTCGAACCGCCATTTTATGAGGTAACATGAACATTGTCTTTCATTCCATTTTTACGTCTTTCATTTTGTTTTAATGTAATCATCACAGCGCTCTGTATGAAGGTTTAAACTGCATGTAATGTGGCGAAGAGAGTGCACTCATATGTACTATTTGTTTTAACAATTTTAACGGAACCAATTAAACCAAAAACAAACATTTAGAGCATACAATTTAAAATTCTACGCTTTCGGTAAATAACTATACGACATATACGAGAAGTGCAGGTGTTTTGTGAATGGAAGTATTTCAGTCTTAGCCACAACAAAATGCAAGATTTTTGATAGACTTTTATCTCCTAGTATCCTATTAATGGTTATTTTTATTCGGCTAAGTTAAGTTTGGAACTAGGAATGAAAACACAAATTACGTCTTTTCCGTATACTCCACGTATTTGNTTTATTCGGCTAAGTTAAGTTTGGAACTAGGAATGAAAACACAAATTACGTCTTTTCCGTATACTCCACGTATTTGGGACGAAATAATTTGCATCACCCGGATAACTGACTTCACGGTTGCTCACGGCCCAAGGGAAGGTGTGGGATGAAAACACACGCTGACTCTACAGAATACCACGTCTGTCATTATGGTGCCTTTTAAATGCGCCTGCTGTCAAAGCAAACATCCTTCATGAGCAACCAATTTACATGTGGTGCAAAACCTTTTTTGAGGTGTGTGTATATACAAATAATGCTTGTATTACATTCCATTCTTGTAAGTGGTATACGTTTTGCAACGATTTTAATGAAAACAATTTAAGATGTTATTTTACATCTCCTTTGTTTTTATTTATTTCATTTATCACTTTCTTACGAATGCTGTATGTAATTCAGAATAAAGTTTTGAAAGATGAAATAAGTTTAGTGTAACTCAATATCATGTTTGTTTTACTATAACTTTGACATGGCGTCTGATGC
Organism: Clitarchus hookeri; assembly: GCA_002778355.1. Classification (NCBI taxonomy): domain Eukaryota; kingdom Metazoa; phylum Arthropoda; class Insecta; order Phasmatodea; family Phasmatidae; genus Clitarchus; species Clitarchus hookeri. Next base: position 628,725 of record NQII01000330.1, on the reverse strand, counting down.
AGTGATAATGCCAATACACTTAACCGCAACAGTCGCTGCTGAGCGGTCCGGCGTACGGAGACAAGTTCATGTATGAGTGAATATTAGGCTTAACAGTATCTATATACATGTACATACATACATTTATAAATAAGTCATTTTACACCAAAATAAAAAATAATGTAAACGGGGGAAAATTTGTAAACAGTGCGGCCTTATTGTCACTTGCTTTTTGAAAAGTTTCAAAAAATATCCCTAGGTAAATAATTGTTTATGTCGAACGGTTTTTATTTACGAAGTAGGTTATTTTTAGTGTATTGTGGGCATAGGCTAAATGGCAGTGCAGTAAACTCCCCATTCCCATTTTTTTTTTTTAAGTCATTGGCGCTATAATTTCAAAAATTAAGAGGTTTATGTTACGGTCTTCTACCGCCGGCCTCATTTTTTGTGTTCTCTAAGGAGGAAGAAGGTACGGATAGGGAACAGAAGGTCCTAGGAAATGTCCAAAATCCTGGCTGCCGGGAACTTTCGACTCAGTTACGATGCGTGCCTGTCAACCTCATGTGCCGACATATCGTGCGGAAACGTAGTTTCTACACTGGTGTAGTCCATTCGTGGTTACTTCCAACTTTTCTGGAACCCACCGGAAGTTCTACTTTCAGGCTATTCCTCCGCCTCGTGAAAACCAAGCTTAAAGAAGTCCGGAAAATTAACACAAAAGGGACAACGTATCGCATTTGTGCTCACTCAGTAGTTTAATAATATTCTACATGAGAACTAGTTCTCACTAAGCATTGTTAACTTTACTAATTATAAACGAAATATTATAATTTATAGATAAAATATACGTAAAAGTTCAGTTTAACCATTTATGTTAACACAAGTATAACACACTTGTGATACGTGACATATTTAAGAAACAACCAAACACGTAACAATGGGTTGATTTTTCAAAACTTTGATTTAAAAAAGTGCTAAGATATCGCAAACAAACTATATAACATATGTACTGAAACATCGGCCAGTAAACTCCCACTTTAATCATATTCGGGAGATAACACAACGTTCAGGAACTAATTAACGGACATTAATGTTTTTTTTTCTGAGACATGTCCCCTTCCCCCCTCTACCTCATCGAAAACTACAGTTACTTGTTTTAATATGTGTTCGCTCTTACCCTACTTGTTTAAAGTTTTTTTTTTTTGTTTGCCGTGTCTTAATTTATAGTTAACTGCATTTCTCAAGAGAAAAAAAAGTTTAGTTATATTGTATTATCGTATAACGAACACGTAATAGATTAGGTTATTGTGGGTTTGTGACAAACTCAGTTTTCCATTACCGGAATGAACTTAATCTTCTCTAGGCGACTCCCGTGATAGAAGTCTCAAAGATGCCTTATAAAATTGAGTTCTATTTCCGAACTGCGAGTAAGCCATAGAACAGTGTGTCATTTATAGTTGTCAGTTTAAGACATTGTGAAAACTGCTTGTCTCCAAGCAGGAACGTTAAGGAATAATTATAACACAGTAAGTTTTCAACATAATTTGGCAGGGACATTTAAAGTCCTGGGTTAATTTACATTCGTGGAATATACTTGTAATAAATCATTTTTTCCTATATTTTCAATTACAAAAATTACGTTTTAAGAATAGAAACGTTTGAATGGAAACTATTTTTACCTCCAAACCTGTTTTAGGATTGACGGTAGTATTGCGATTTTATTATTGTCGATCGCAGCACTGTAAACACATTGGGTGGTTTTCTAGCCGATTACAGAACGATATGAGTTAGAGAGAAAGTCAGATGTTTAAACCACAGACTAAAGATGAGGTAGACAGATTTTCGTCTTCTGCGTATGTACCCATCATTGACCTACCCCACACCAATGCAACTGTAAAAGTCACATGGTCAACAGCGATAAACGGGCTTGTTTATTTCTTACTTTTCAAAAGATAATCCCTTTTATATGAATTAAATATTTTTACCAATCTGAATTTAATCGAATTACATTAAAATTTGGCCAGAGGAAGTGTACAAACATCTGAGAACTTGTTTACACAAAGTGTTCTAACCTCAAATCCTATCCACGTCGTTTATGATATACGTATTGGCAGCAAAATAGTCCAATTTTGGGACATGGAGAAGTCTTCTGCGCATTCTGGGTGCGCACTCTATCCCATTTTCCTTCTACGGTTGAAACTGGGAGTCTATTTGTTGTGTAGTGTGTGTCGTGCATGCCTCGCATTTTTAGGCAACCAGTGTACCTTCCTTCACTAGAGGAGTGACAGCGAACCCACTTCAGAAAATTAGCCCCACGAGGTCTTGCTTTGTTTCCTTGGGGACGTTAAAATGCTGTCTTTGCAGTGCGAATGTAAATTTTTCATTGTACCGCTGGGAAATGTAAGCTGATAGACCCCACGACAGTGCCCCAGAAACCATGATGGTATCTACGTGCAGTGTGACTCGTGCGACGTTGGTTCTTACGCCATAGTAACGACGAATGCGCCTTTGACGCCTTAATGCAATACAAAGTTTCTGTGCCGGACTTTTTAGACCCAAAAATTATCCTCCAAAACACCCGGTGCGTTAAATAAGTTAACAGGTGGTTTCATGGGCGGATCCAAGACGAAGTTTACCCTTATCGTGACCCCCGAAATCTGATTTCTTGGAAACATGAAAGAACAGAATTGCAAAANGCCAAGACGAAGTTTACCCTTATCGTGACCCCCGAAATCTGATTTCTTGGAAACATGAAAGAACAGAATTGCAAAAATTCATTATCCTACGCTGTGCGCCTACGACTGCACTTTTTTTTTATTGACGTTACACAACTTTTGTTGGATGACGTAGCATGTGTGTTTCCTTAACTCGGTTTACTGGATTTGATTTTTTGTCTTATATTGTGATATTTAAAATAATTGAAGATGCATTTCGTCAATAATGTATTGTCAAGCAACAACTAGTTTGAATTGTTAGGACACATACGTGTTTGGGTGTAAGTGTTTTTGTTTACTGAGATACTTGTTGCAATATATCGATTAACTGCAGTAACAATTATTTTGTTTATATAAAAATATACATGGTAGTTGATAATAGATAAAAAAAAAAAAATACCGGAGAACATAAGAGTGGGTTGAATTATCTCTATATCGTACATACAGAAAGACTGCCATAACAAGTGTGTTTTGGTGGTGTGGAGGGAGAAGGCACCGTTTGATGTAAAACTAATGTTGTACTTTAATAAATAATATTCACTAAAACAACGTTTTCGGAATAATTTTCTTGGAATAAAACGTAATTTTTTTTGTAAGTAAAAGTTGCTCAATTACAATAAATTTAATGATAAATTGCGGTTACGATCGTTTTGTTCTTTGTGTGCGATAATTACCTGACCTATGATAAGTTGGGACACTATGTTTTAAAAAATGAGGGGTGAAAGCACGCATTTGCAGTAACGATGGCCGCCCGCAAACACATGCTAAGTGACCACAGCCAGGGTCGTCCACAGACACTCGTGGCCTATGCATGAAAAGCGGTTTTGTTTTCTGGCAACAATTTTTTTTTCATCGTGTGCTGTGTTCAAAAAATATGACAGCAACGTGAGCTCGCATCGATATGCTATATAGTCCATTCACTGTTACTTCCAACTTTCTGAAACCGTACTAACTTTCTACTTACAGGATTTTCCTCCGCCTCATGCAAACAAAGCTTAACCTAGTCTAGAAAATTACACCACAGGGACAGCGCACCGCATTCGTGCGCACAGAGTGCAATAATATTTTGTATAAGAACTATTTCTTACTAGGGATTACCAACACACCTGTTTTCCCACTATTTTTATTAATGTTAATTGTAAATGAAGTATTATAATCTATAAATAAAATATAAATAAAATTTTAATTTAATAAAAAACAAGGTACTGTTATATTAACATAACATAAGTATAAAAAGCTTGTGATACATTACATATTTAGGAAACAACTAAATACGTCGTACATGGGTTGATTTTTCAAAGGTTTGATTCAAAATGTGTGAAGAAACCACGAATAGACTATAGCTGGTTCGCGGTTAATTTCGCGCTCTTCAGATTTGTATCAAACATAAGCATACACTACGCGACTCTCAAAAAATACTGCAACGTCAAGATATTAAAAAAAAAAATTGATTCGTTTCATTATTTTTATGTAAAATGTAAATTGCGATGTCCCTTCAGGTCGTGGCACTCAGGACACACACCGGTATAAGTGATATTGCCTATTAATTACTGTTATGTCTGTTGCCTAGGTGAGTTAGGCGGCTAGCTAGGAGCAGGCAATAAATATATATTAGTTTAATTGTCCCGTATTGCCTAGTACTAACGAACCCACGCAACACGACCGGATCTCTTAATGGAGAAATTGCTAAATTCCTACGATCGCGGCCCGCGATCAACACTCGCTTCTCGGCGATGTGCCGCGCCGCCGTACACCGTATCGTCGCGATGAATATTTTATTGACTTAATGCGTAACACCGGCCGTAATCGCAGCTCCTTTCTTGCTTCTCGGAGAGACCTGGACATCAGTTCACAGTGTCTCCTGCGTAAGTCCTCCCTCCGTATGCTTCGAACGAAAAACCTCTGATCCCCCTTTTTGGCGCTAGAATATTGCTTCCCCCCTCTAGGGTGGGGCCATACTTCCCTCCATATGTTACCTAGTTGGTCGGTACTCCGGGAATGTTACTTGGGCCTGCCAATTCTCGATACACATTTATGTAATTCAATTTCATTTACAATAAATATGTCACAGAGTACATCAAAATACTCATTACACTTATATAATGAATTACGTGCTCCGGTTACATTTCCTTAATTCCAGTTTGTAGAACAAAATCCTCCCACCATTGCAGATGGCCTGGACCAAGAGAAAATGCGGAGGTGGTGACAGTCTTCATAGCTATCCGGGCCACACACTTGCCGGAAATGGCAGGCCGCTTCCTTCAGCTTTACCAGTAGTTCGATTCACGACAGAATCTTATAATAAATACACTTTATACAATACGAAAAATAATGCTATATTATATCAAACAAGAAGCACATTGAACATTATCTATTAGGGTGCCTGTCAGACATTAAACATACCTAACACGATGTAGTCTGTTCACAAAAATTTAATGTTAAATTTCTTCTAAAAAAATATAAAAATGTTTAAAATTTCTTGACGTGCCAGTATTCGTTTAGAAATGTCGCGTAGCATACTTTTTGTTTGAAACGTTTATCTTTGAAATTGAACCAATTAGAAGGCATTTCTTTTACGTTGATTCCTCATCCAAACTCCGTGGCTGCAGACTAGGTATATATGTAGCCTATTCACGGTTCCTTCGCACTTTTTGAATCCAACCTTTGAAAAATCACCCTATGTTTTACGTGTTTGGGTTTACTACATATTGTTACGAATGAGCTTTTTAGCCATTCGTACTTGAAAGTGTCTAAGGGCGTAGCTCAAATAATGAGTCATGATTAGATAGAGCACAGCAGTATAAGATGGAGTTTATTACATATTTACATGACTATTAATCGGGGAAGCTTTAAATGGTATACCAAGAGGCTTATTAATTATGTTAAGATTTAATACCTCACGCCATTACTGTCACAATCTAATTGTAAAGTCCCCACCTTGTTCATGTTGCCGGAGGCTGATTCTAGGAGGCGGTTAACGACGGCCGGACACACCCATCTTCCGTGGTCTTCTCTCTGGTCGGGTCGACGACAAACAGACGCCTCTTCCAGTGTTAAGGTAGCCTATATCGGGCGCGTTGTTTAATATATTTCGGCCCCGTTTACTGGCCGGTGGAGGGGATTTCTGCAACTGTCTTTCCCAAGGTGGTGTTGCAATCACGCTAGCTAAGGCCTGATCACTTCATAACATCATGCTATGCATCTCAAACTTTTTATACTTTGTTGAAATATCTTATTGTCGGTTGAATTTTAGTTTTACCTGTCTTCTATGTATAAATTATAACATTCCATTAATAATAAATTATAATACAAACGGGGNTAAGGTAGCCTATATCGGGCGCGTTGTTTAATATATTTCGGCCCCGTTTACTGGCCGGTGGAGGGGATTTCTGCAATTGTCTTTCCCAAGGTGGTGTTGCAATCACGCTCAGGCCGTTTAGCTAAGGCCTGATCTTCATAACATCATGCTATGCATCTCAAACTTTTTATACTTTGTTGAAATATCTTATTGTCGGCTGAATTTTAGTTTTACCTGTCTTCTATGTATAAATTATAACATTCCATTAATAATAAATTATAATACAAACGGGGNTTGAATTTTAGTTTTACCTGTCTTCTATGTATAAATTATAACATTCCATTAATAATAAATTATAATACAAACGGGGAGAAAATAGGTGTTTTGGTAATACCTAGTTAGAAATAGTTCTAGTTCCAAATTACATTGAACTGGGTGCACACAAGTGCGGTACTTTGCCCCTTTGGTGTAATTTTCCAGACTTGGTTTAGCTTTGTTTGCGTGAGACGGGAATAGCATGAAAGTAGAACTTTAACAGGGTTTCAGAAAAGTTGGAAGTAACTGTGAATGGATTACACGCAGCTTCCTTCAGGATGCTGTATAGTGCGGGAGCGACCGAGCGAATGTATAATGTTTTTTAGGCGTGTCAACAACCACCTTTCACAATGACGCTTTCGAACATAAGACACCCTGTACCCTTTGAAGAGAAGAACCATGCTACATGAGGGCAGGTAGGAGTGCATTAATAAAAGTTTTGGTTTTTGTGTATTTGTTGAGTTTATATATCTTAATTTCTTCGCAATTTTGAGGACATTGAAATTTTTACAAAATACTTTCTGTAGAAGAGTGACCCAGCAAAGGTGGACAAAGTGTTATATGTTTGAAAGCGATATCGTGAAAGGTGGTCGATACACGCCTAGTATCATTTAAGCCTGACACGTAAAACCATACGCTTTCTTTCGGTCGGTCCCGCACAAGGCAGCCGCGTTAATATAAACTTTCGTAGCAAAACCGTGTCGTAACTGTATTTGTATTTTTGGTATAAAACTGACGGGAGTATTTACAGTAATGTTGGCAGAAAATCCGGAAAATTAGTTCCATGTGTTAATGCCTTGCTTGATGTGTAATATAAAATTCGGTAGCGACTGGAGTTAGTCTCCCCCCCCCCCTTCCAGGATTGGGGAATTAAGGTAGCATATCTATGTGAGTAACATTTTAAATGTCATTCCCAATATACATACGGATACGAGTTGCTTAGGTCCACCGCGGTTCACATCAAATTCGTGTCTTAATAGGGGCCGCGGGGGGTGTAGTGGTTAAAAGACTTGTCTCCCAACTAGGTGAACCGGGTTTGATTACCGGCAGGGTTGCTCCCGGATTTTAGCATGTTTTCGCATGGTTTTCTCGGAAATCTCCCGTTTCCCCCGCCCCTTCATTCCAGCGCTGCTCCATACTCACCTCACCTCGCCCTCATCGGCTCTCAAGACCTCAATGTTAAAAGCAGCCCAAATCTCTACTCCACTCTTGTGTGACGGCTGCATGATAACATGCACAGATAGAAGTGGTGTTGTGGTGTTATTACACACCACTCGAAATCAACTTGATTTTTGTTAAGAAAGTGGCATGTTGAATAATTAACACTTTCTATATGAACAGTTGTAAAATNTCGAAATCAACTTGATTTTTGTTAAGAAAGTGGCATGTTGAATAATTAACACTTTCTATATGAACAGTTGTAAAATTTTTTGAGGAAAATAAATACGCCAATTTTCTTTCCAGTGAAAGTGTTAGTACAGGATGGTTAACACTAGGGAAAAAGAGTAGACTACCTGGAATAGTCAAGAGTATTTGACATTTCTAGGAAATTAAAAAATAAGTTAGGAAAATTTGTGCTAGGTCAAGTCTAAAACATAAAATAGTTCGGAACGTATTTAATGAGGCTGTAGTTTTGAACGCGAGTACGTCCGCCATTTGCCATTGTTCCAGTCGTGCCNAGTTCGGAACGTATTTAATGAGGCTGTAGTTTTGAACGCGAGTACGTCCGCCATTTGCCATTGTTCCAGTCGTGCCGTGCATATTAGCAACTTATTTTTGGCTTGAAAAATTATTTATACTTTCTGTGGTATTTAAGTGTTTTTTTTNGTGCCGTGCATATTAGCAACTTATTTTTGGCTTGAAAAATTATTTATACTTTCTGTGGTATTTAAGTGTTTTTTTTTTACAAATGTTTGGATGCTACATTGGAAAGCCTGAGAAGTAAAATTATTCTTGTATAACCCACAAAATANTTTTTTTTTACAAATGTTTGGATGCTACATTGGAAAGCCTGAGAAGTAAAATTATTCTTGTATAACCCACAAAATAAAATTGTTTATAATTATCTGAAATATATTTTTTCTCCCCAGTGTACGTTGGTGAAGGAAAAGTAAAGTAACTGCCGATAATATGTCAGTGTTTTTATTACAAGCGCGTTGTTAGCCACATATAATGCAGATTACTTCTTATTCCTTTCTACTCCCCTATTTTCTGAAGGATTAATGGACACGTTACGAAATAAAATATCGCTGATCTTCAGCCCGTGAAGGTACACAACGGAGTATGGACAGTGCAGTGGTAACAGTACATCCTTCCGTTTTCATGCTTTATTCCTTATATTCTGGAATTTGTGGTTATGGGCGGTTAAACGTGAGCAGATAGAAATTGAGGAGGGATTTTATTTCTAAAAGTTGTCAGTTGACCGCGAGCGAATCATACAGTCTGTCGGTGAAGTGGCGTGGCAGTAGTGGCGTGAGTCGGCCAGCGGTGTCGCCGAGGGCAGAAANGGGGCGGGTGGTGCGCGCGCAGGCATCGATCCCGGCGCCGCGACGCACAGCGCCTCGAGGTGTGGCCGCCCCTGCCTGCCGCCAGCACCTCCGGGCACCACTCCTCAGCCTTCGTCCGCTCGGATAAGGTTACTTCTACTACAGGCTGGGAAGACCAGTGTTAAAAGTTCGGCAGAGCGAACATTTTCGCCACTAGGTTAGCGCTAGTGTCGGCAAAGTACCAGATTTTCCCTATTTTCTACATTAAAAAAAAACAGTATAATTGCAATGATCATAAATCAAATATAAAACAACGTAACATAGTAAATTCTTTCTCTTTTATAATTCACGCAGCTTAAGTTACTTTTTCGAACACCAGCGTACCCAGCGGCGAAAATGTTCCCTATGCCAAACTCTCCCATAAGAAATCACGTTTTGTTCCTAACCTCAGTAAAATTAACTTTTAACTATTTATCGCAAGAAGTAGCCATGTAAGGCAATGTGAGACGGGATTAATGAGAAAGGTTCCGCGCTTATTATTTGCAACAGTATCGGTGGGACGGATCGGGTTCTGACGTCACCTGATTTGGACAGTGTTTGAAATGATTTTCGCACCTACAATCGTAGAGTTGGTTGGACGGAAAATTAACTGACGGAACTATGAAGGGACAGTGATGAGCAATAAATTAGGTGTTCAAGATAAGCATACAGTTCAGTTGAAACACTTCTAGTCAAAATGTCATTAATGGTTGTTTGAAAAAAAAAATTCGTTCATGGAGGCTATAACGTTCGTGGCCAGGATGTGTTGTGATAACAGAATGCGCAACTTTCAGATAAATGCAAAATGTAAAACTTTAGAATTTGCATATTTTACTTCCTGCTGTAGCTAAAATGAAAAATCGTAATCGTTACACTTCTTATTTGGATTTCTGTTAAGATCGTTAATAACAAATTTAAGAGTAGTCGGGTTAGAGGCATTCATGCAATTAATATTTCTAATTTTACGGTGTAAATCCGGTAGCAGCCGTTGCTATAAATAACAGTATTAATTTATGATGTTGACTTAAATTTATATGTTGTGCACTGTTTACAGGCGTAGCAAAGTATTTCAACCCGGTACGGATAGTTAGTCTTCTTGTGGAGTGTACTAAACAGAGTTTGGCACTGCTGCGTTTTTCTCGTTAATTTTGCATTTTCTCTCTATCGGGTTCGCCATAATGCATGGGAATTTTTTCTAGGTCGACTTGTGCCACATCTGGTGCCCTTGGTGACATCGATTTTACATTTTCTTGGAGCGTTTAGGAGCTCCACGTGTGCGAGGGAGGGGCGTGCCATCAAAGAACTGTGAATCACACAAGTACATGTTTTCGCCTTCGGCTGCAGCGATATCTACTGTGTGTTTCATAAGTTCCAGGACGCTACAGCATAATACAATATAAGACGAAATTCGCATTACAACTTACCCAAATATCACAATGTTAACAATGATATTGTTAAGACGAAAAGCACGGTAGACAAACCTAATATCACAATGCCAACAATAAAAAAATATAAAAATATCTGTGGAATAATGCATTGGGATTTAGACCTCAATTGGATCGGTATGACGTTCATTGCTTTCGTAGCACAAAATAAATGCACGACATGTGCGGTGAGCAAACCGACGCAACACGTTGCGTGTAATGGTTGCAAATGTGGCCTCAATCCGTTGTCTCAGTTCGCCAACAGTTGCCAGTTCCGTTTATCTCGAAGTTTTCCGTAACTGTTGGATCGGGAGATCTTCACCGACACCCCTATGGCCAGCCCGCGCCGACCTGACCACATGTGATAGTGCTCTGTGGGGGTATGCTAAAGCCAAGGTTGCAGAACTTCGCATGGCAACTGTGGCGAACGGAGACAACAGATTGAGACCACATGGCATAACATTTTCTTGTGCTGCGAAAACAATGGACGCCATACTGACGCAATCGAGGCCTAAATCATAATGCATTATTCCGCGAATATTTTTATATTGTGTTATTGTTAGCATTGTGATTTTTGGGTAAGTTTGTGTACTATGTTTGTTCGGCTTATTGAAGCGTCGTAGGACTTGAGAAACATCCTGTACATAGGGCCGGAGGACAGGTTCTAGCTGGATCTGGAAAAGGAATTCCGAGTCGCTTATTTGTAATGTTGAGCCAGATGCTGGCCAGTGGACGTCTGGAAATGGCAGGCACGTCTTTGATTTGCGATCTGTGGTGTTGAATACACCATTTATGTTGCGGTTGCTTTCAATAGAAAAAAATTAACATCGAATTCTCTTTTTAGTGCGTCCGCTGACAGCGTAATCTGGACGTGATGGACCTCGTGGCGTAGAAGGTGCTACATTGCCTCTTCTCATTTGTGCGATAGCGATGTTACATCTGAGTCAGTGAACAATGGTTGCTGGGCTCATGAATGCGTCTTCTAAGATCATGTCAGTTGAAACAGTGAGATTGTAGCCGACTAATCTAGGGTTGGTTATACACCGAATCAGGCCTTTCATTAATCTGTAATTATTTTAAACTTTTCGTAGCTAACCCGACTGGCTTAGAGAGTTAAACGAATTACATTGGTGCGTGTTTCTTTTCTTTTTACATGTGTGTCTGACGATTTTGCTAACAGCGATGAGTTATTTTGTAAGTGGTTTTGTTTATTACTAAAATTATAGTAGGAAGTGTGTTTCTTATTATTTGGGTTACAAGTATTTTCATATGAATGCTGCGGAAAGAATTTCTTGTCACAAATAATGTTCATGCATACATCACGCGCGCGCACACACACGTAAGATCACACGTGAGTATGTATATATAGATATACATGCTACATACATATTGCATACACATACTTAACGTACATGTATAATTTGCGTAATGTTTTTTTTTTCTCCACGAAGTGGATAAGGACCTCCTAATTTTTTTGTTTGCTTTGTATGTTTATTCCATACTTAATTTACAGTCCTTAAATTTCTGTTTAACATGTATAATATTCTGACGCATTAGTAATATTTTTTACTAATACAAAAAACGTTATTGTTTGCAATCCTTTCCAAATGAATGTATACCCTGGGCAACGTAAGCATGGGTTATTACTTCTGTTACTTAGTATGTACTTTATAATATAAAATTCGATAATAAAGTATATCATATAATTATTGAAAATGTCAATGGCCTATATGTGTGGTACACTATATTGCAGAAATGTAATTTAATTCGTTTTCTCAAAAACAGGGTTATAACCATCATTGTAGTCGAAGGTTTCAGTGTTCAGAATTTACACTTCGACGTGTACATTAGTTGGGAAACTCCCTTTAGTAATTAGGCATTATATAGCCCATTCATGGTTACTTCCAACTTTTCTGCGGCCCTGCTAAAGTTCTACTTTCAAGCTATTTATCCGCTTCATGCAAACAACGCAACCGCATTCGTGCGCATTCAGTTTAATAATATTTTGCATAATAACTGTTCCTTACGATGCGTTACCAACAATCCTATTTTGTCTCCGTTCTTATTTTTTTTATGAATGAAATATTATAATTTACAAATAAAATATAAATAACATTTAATTGAATAAAAAATGAGGCTAACATTAATTCTTGTAAATGTAACTATTGAGAGCTATCATGTGCAATTGAAGAGAAATGAAGGCTTTGTATAGTCATTGCTCACTGTTTATCGTAAAAATTTGGTTTTATGGTATTGTGGAAAGGGTTGCGG
>NQII01000330.1:591766-616127 GCA_002778355.1 Clitarchus hookeri | reverse complement strand
GGGGGGGGGGGTTTATGAGTCTCAGATTTATAGATATTTAGGGAGACACATTGGACTGCCCATTATAAGGTGTGACTTTATCAATTATGTTGGGCTTCTGAAGCGATTTTTTAATTCTCATATTCGCGATTGAGACTACTCATCCGTTCTGCGAAGGTCGTGAACAGGAGTCAAACTTAGTTTTGGCCTCGCCTGCGTTGATAAATTCTTTATTAGTGAGTGGGTTTATCGCCACATCATTATGCACCCGGGTAGGACAGGTAGGCGGACCGTCTGACCCGAATATCCAGAGAACACGAAATAGCTGCGAGTGTTCGTTTCGTTGACACGTAAGCTAAGCAACAAGGGACGGATGATTGAATGACGGCCGAGGATGTAACTCCCACCGAGGATGTAACTCCCACGTTGATTATTCACATACAATTAAGTCAGGTGACGATTGTTATAGGCTGTTCAAAGTTAATTGAGCACTTTCGAAATCGTTTGAAAAGTGTCACTGCCCCTACCTGCATAAAATTTAACTGGCACTCCGATTGTCATGCGCCACAAGTAAAAGTTGGTAACGATGGAGCGAAAGTAGTTCCTTGTTTTAACATTGAATTAAAAGTTTTAGGTTGTTGCACTTGATTGACGCAGGAGTAAATTGGCCAGGCCCATGACGATGTTAATTTACATACGGTGGCAGAATAGACAACGTGCATACAAGTAGATTTTAAGCAGGTGGTTCAAAAGTGCTCATTTTCCCGTGAACAGCCTATAACTGAGAGTTCAGTTAAGAGAAGTTTGGAGGGCGCGCTCGTGGGGTGTAGTGAGACAGATGGGACAGCAGTGGAATGCAAATTCGGGGAAAACGGGAGTACCCCGAGAAAACTCACAGGCTACGTTTCCCACGTGCGAAAATCGTGAGAGACCCTGCCGGTATTCTAATCAGGATCTTTGTGATGACATGTCTTGCCACTCATCTCGAAAACAGGGAAAGTCAGGAAATTCTAAACCTGTCTGATAAATTAGGGGAATGTCAGGGAATTTTAAACACAATAGTCAAATATCAGGAAAATCGGTATGCAAGCTTTATTTGTCAGTTATATCGACGATCCTGCAAAACCATCAAAATTTTATAAAATAGTTTTGACGATTGTGGACGAAATGTTAGGCATTTTTCTTTGCGATTTATTTAAGGAGTAGGTTTGTAAGGTTGGAGAAGTATTTTGCTGTAAAAGTGTGCTATAATGCAGGGGCGTTTATCCTTACAAAGAATTATGTTAAGAAAGTGGTCAGGGGAAAAAAAATTGTCTGCAAATCAGAGAAATGTAAGGGAATTTTCAAATATAATAACTCTGGCAACTGTGAATTTTTGTTTTTCGGAGAGGATCTTGCTGCGAATGACCACCAACTTAATTTGCGCGTTGCAGTTAACTTGTGTATATGAGTTTTTCGCCGTTAGCTGAGCACTTTAGATAACCATACTTAGGATCTACTTTCCTGCACATTTTGTATCTCGCCGACATAAGTAAAAATCACATTGCCTTGGCGAGATTCCTGTGCAGATCAAATGTACACTTTAAAATTTTTTATGATTAACTTCCTTAACTGTAATGGAAGTTTTTAACCTATGCGTTGTGTGGAAATAATACCACATGTCAGACTGCAAACACAGGAATGTTGAGCGTCGTTACTATACAAGGTTGGGGACTTCCCTACGCGTTTGACTGTTTCGTTAGCGAACGTCGGAACGGTACCATGGTTGTACGGGAAAATAGTTTACCATTCGCTCTTTCGTGCTATTCGTATACATTTGTATGGTAATTTTACGTATAACTTCTTNGTAACAATGGAGCGAAAGTAGTTCCTTGTTTTAACATTAGTTTAAAAGTTTTAGGTTGTTGCACTTGATTGACGCAGGAGTAAAGTGGCCAGGCCCATGACGATGTTAATTTACATACGGTGGCAGAATAGACAACGTGCATACAAGTAGATTTTAAGCAGGTGGTTCAAAAGTGCTCATTTTCCCGTGAACAGCCTATAACTGAGAGTTCAGTTAAGAGAAGTTTGGAGGGCGCGCTCGTGGGGTGTAGTGAGACAGATGGGACAGCAGTGGAATGCAAATTCGGGGAAAACGGGAGTACCCCGAGAAAACTCACAGGCTACGTTTCCCACGTGCGAAAATCGTGAGAGACCCTGCCGGTATTCTAATCAGGATCTTTGTGATGACATGTCTTGCCACTCATCTCGAAAACAGGGAAAGTCAGGAAATTCGAAACCTGTCTGATAAATTAGGGGAATGTCAGGGAATTTTAAACACAATAGTCAAATATCAGGAAAATCTGTATGCAAGCTTTATTTGTCAGTTATATCGACGATCCTGCAAAACCATCAGAATTTTATAAAATAGTTTTGACGATTTTGGACGAAATGTTAGGCATTTTTCTTTGCGATTTATTTAAGGAGTAGGTTTGTAAGGTTGGAGAAGTATTTTGCTGTAAAAGTGTGCTATAATGCAGGGGCGTTTATCCTTACAAAGAATTATGTTAAGAAAGTGGTCAGGGGAAAAAAAATTGTCTGCAAATCAGAGAAATGTAAGGGAATTTTCAAATATAATAACTCTGGCAACTTTGAATTTTTGTTTTTCGGAGAGGATCTTGCTGCGAATGACCACCAACTTAATTTGCGCGTTGCAGTTAACTTGTGTATATGAGTTTTTCGCCGTTAGCTGAGCACTTTAGATAACCATACTTAGGATCTACTTTCCTGCACATTTTGTATCTCGCCGACATAAGTAAAAATCACATTGCCTTGGCGAGATTCCTGTGCAGATCAAATGTACACTTAAAAAATGTTTATGATTAACTTCCTCAACTGTAATGGAAGTTTTTAACCTATGCGTTGTGTGGAAATAATACCACATGTCAGACTGCAAACACAGGAATGTTGAGCGTCGTTACTACACAAGGTTGGGGACTTCCCTACGCGTTTGACTGTTTCGTTAGCGAACGTCGGAACGGTACCATGGTTGTGCGGGAAAATAGTTTACCATTCGCTCTTTCGTGCTATTCGTATACATTTGTATGGTAATTTTACGTATAACTTCTTAGGTAGAGTGTAATTATGAAATTAAGAACGAAAACACGATACTGATAAAAGCAAATTCCTATTTTTGTGTTCACGAAACGAACAGAAATAAAATGAAAATAAATTCAGACAATACTCTTGGAATATGAAGTTGAAACACGGAGCTACTCTACCTACATTGCTGCCAACTTTATTGGAAATATGCGAGTCGATGTGTGCGGTAAAATATATGCAAAAATGTGCTGGGGTTTTGTTCTCTAATGTTGATTTCAGCATTGCCTTATCAACCGTGAACATACTTTTATTCTAGAGCATGTTCTCAGTGTTCGTCGACTATTTGCGCTTATTGTGTGCATGACTGTCTGTGGTAAGCGCGGAGGTTTTGATTAAGTACTACGCTTATGCTTCATATTATTCTTGCTGTTTGTTTTGGTCTTTCACTGTTTAATGGGGCGGTGTTCATCTCGGGAACGCCGTCAAATGAAATTAAATTTTGCTAGTGAATTTTGCTAGAATGAAACCATTAATCTTATCTGCATACACAACTGCAGATTTCTTTGTTTATATTTATGTAATGTGCGTAATACTGTTGGAATAAATGTCGCCGCAGGTAAAGCATAACTGGTTATTGAGATTTTGTAAACTGACAATTGATGATCATAATTTCAAATCAAGTTATATCCACTTTCGTGAAAAATTAAGGTTGCCATCTATATGTACAATTTAAAACCGCATAGGACTTTTGCAATTGCGTTTGGCGTAAAAGAAGTTATACTCTTCCAGTAATGAATCAAAACGTAATGTTGTTTGGCGCAGATTGAGTTATATCCAAAAATNTAAAAGAAGTTATACTCTTCCAGTAATGAATCAAAACGTAATGTTGTTTGGCGCAGATTGAGTTATATCCAAAAATCTGTTTGCTGTAAAAAAAGTTAGATCAATTTCCCACATTTTTATAATATGGATATAACCTGATTTGCAGTTATGCTCTTTAACTATACGTTAAGGTACACGTACTATCATTGGCAGTAATACGCAGTTATCATTTCCCCCGTGACCTTCATTTTATTCACACCGACGAAAAATTGTTGATGTTTCTTAGAGGAGGAAAACAGTTTTGAAGTGTGGCGCAGATGCCGTAACTTTGAATTTTACGTGGCTAACAGCTTAGGCTGTTAGTGATCTTTTTGCAGGCGGTTCGCAGGATATATTGCCCATTTGTGCGCGTCTCCCCCNCTAACAGCTTAGGCTGTTAGTGATCTTTTTGCAGGCGGTTCGCAGGATATATTGCCCATTTGTGCGCGTCTCCCCCTCCCCCCTCCCTGCAGGCGGTTCGCAGGATATATCGCCCATTTGTGCGCGTCTCCCCCCTTTTCCCCACTGCGCACTCTACACTCTCTTGTTGAGAAATATATTAATACANCGCCCATTTGTGCGCGTCTCCCCCCTTTTCCCCACTGCGCACTCTACACTCTCTTGTTGAGAAATATATTAATACATAGCACGTTTTGACTCCCTCATTTAATCAGCTTTATTGCGCGAACATTTTTCAAATTACAAAATTTTATTAGAAAAATATGGTTGGCGTGACATCAGAAATGACGAGACAGAATTTGCGTTCTCTAAGAATTTTGGAAACCGTAATCAAGGAACACCTCGTGAATTGCAGCACTGAGCCGTTACCACTGAGACTACTAGATAACCTTTATTTGACGTCACTGGCGGCAGGCAATACAATCGCTACGCGACATAGTTTTGGAATGTGTATTAACGCGGAAAACTGAAATGATCGGTACTGAATACAAACTTTTCGTTGCTTTCATTTTGTTGCATTTTTACACAAGTTAAGAAAGACGTTATAATAAATATTACTTAATNACAAACTTTTCGTTGCTTTCATTTTGTTGCATTTTTACACAAGTTAAGAAAGACGTTATAATAAATATTACTTAATTATACATTCGCTGAATATATGTAATAACAGTTTTAAGCGATTTCTTAATTATTTTTTGGATAATCGTGTTGTATAATAATGCATTAGGTATTGTAAATATAACCTCTTTTGAGTGAAGCTCGCCATGTANTTTTGGATAATCGTGTTGTATAATAATGCATTAGGTATTGTAAATATAACCTCTTTTGAGTGAAGCTCGCCATGTATTGTATTTTGTTTGAAATAATTTGAAGGAACTGACCAATGAAAAAGTTTAAATACTTCCAATAAATTGGTTAAGATCACTGAAATCTGTTTTTATTTAAATACAAAATGCTGCAAAATTCCGCTTATGTAAGAGGCACTGTTCAATTTATCCCCAGTGTATGCTAAACAGCTATCCTTGACTATTGCTCATGCTAGTACACACAAATATTACTTAATTGTTACTTTCCTACTGAAAGTGTATACAAATTTGGTAGATAAATGTCTACTTACACGTAAGAACTGTGGGCACGAAGTTCTCTCGAGAAATAGCGTTTAACCCATCATTTACTCTATAATTTTCAGGAAACACAATGACGTTCACTTCAGCCTATCAGTTATTTCCAAGATACTGAACAACACGTAGCTTTAACACTGGTGTATTATTACACTGTAAACCTAAGCCACAGTTTTAATTAAACCACAACACGCCACATTCATAAACTAACAAAGCTGCCAGTCATATTGGCCACTTATGTTTACCTTGTAGTCGTGACGTCACTAGCCTGGCTAAGAGAGCCTTGGAAGTCGCGATGGTGACGACTGAGCTAGAACAAGACCTTGCGACTGCTATAGATCCCATTGCAGTCTGCTTGTTCGTTTATGGGAAGAAACTACTACTTTAACCTATAATTTAGATTTTTGAAGTTTATGGCATGCTACGGAGTTTCGCGTTAATTGCATAAAAATGTCATCGATTAATTAATTCGTATGAAATTTAATAAAACAAATCTCTGTCCTTTGAGCCTTGAATTTTACAAATGTGAGTGAAATTTTAGCTTTCGCTCTGATTTCTGCAATTGTAGGTCACGAGTGTCGAATTGTACATAACAACTACGAAAGCAGAACGTAATGGGATAACATGCATGTGCAGCTAGTTATTCGTGGAAACCACTGATATCAAGGAACAGCAGCGTTTTTTTTCATGGCTGTCTGGATCCCCTGTGGCATAGACAACCATACGAACACTGCGGTTTTGCTAGGTTGCGGTAGAGTGCGGCAAGGCACTGAACCGTTCATCTATGTCTACTACTTGCGAGTGGTTGTATTTTTTCTGCATTGATTTCGTGGTTTCTGACGTGGCATATATTCACAATTTTTTTAAAGCTTAGTATACACTCTAAGACGATCGACATCACTACATACACATAACTTGTATATACATATGCTAAGAGGAAAATAAGATTTGTGCAATTTATTTTATTTGATTGAGTAAATTCTGTTTTATCGACATGCTATAAGTAGGTCTGGCGTAAAATAGTTGGCTGTAATTTATGAATCCGCAATAATAATAAAAAAATGAAATTTGGTTTTGCGGAATATAGCCGTGATTAAGACGCTGCTGCCCATTGTAATGAAGTCGGCATTAGTAATGATACTGGAATAGCACTGAACGGCTACAAACGCTAGACCGGAGGAGCCTTCCCTGAGTGAGGTTATTCAATGTTTCGTAGCCGCTACACAATCGATTGAGATTGAGTAATCGGCTAGTCTACAATTCTACGAGTGTTAAAAGTATACAGCAGTAGCGAAGTAAAGGAAGGAATACTAAGTTTAATATCTGTTAGGTTTCTGTGATTTTCTTAAGTGGAGAAAAATAACTTCAGCGCACTCGCGCCACAAACGCGTGTTCATATGCTGAAAGACCGGCTTGTTCAGGTTGAGGGCTGCAGCAAAGGAGTGAGATGCTGTTAAATGCTATGATCCTGCTTCCTTGAACCGTCAGGTCCAATTAGGTACTTTAATATCTCGTTTATATTTGACTAAATCACCCGTACACTTGGTTTGTGTGCGTTAAGGTGTAATTGATAAATACGACGAAGCCAAGTTTTTTTTAGCATTTATCTTATGCTTAATTTTGTTGCAAGTGGACGGTTCTCTTATTTCCTTTGCCAGATGTTTTAGTGGCATGACCGCCGTAGGTTGTCGGGGCTTTGTGTTTACGTTGTGCATTTACTCTGCTCATTAGCAGTAGTGAGGGGCAAAGCTCCGGCCCAACCGAACCTTGCCTTCGCATTATCAAATATGTTTTACTTAATGTCGTCATATTTTATTGTGTTAATTTTCAATGGTCATAGTGAGGCCATCCCTGGGCTGTGACTACTATTTTGACCCTTTGAGCTCCTGGTGTTGATTACCCCAACTTGACTAACGTAGCCCAGAAATATTTGTTGTTTTTGGAACGGCATACCACGTTTATTTTTGGGCGTGCCAATTTGTCACTCCTTAAATTAGCTTGTGGCATTACGACACGGTCGGTGGACTTTTAATCATATGTCGATGGTCCCGTGCTCTGAAGGACGGGTTAGCTGGCGACAAGCCACTCAACGTCTCACGGCCCGTCAGAGCGACGACGGGCTGTTTTAAAATTTGTGTAATTATTGGCACGGAACAGTGCTCCCGTTGCACGCATCTCACTTCGTTGCGGTGGCCCTTTAGAAGTGGCTCAGCCATTAATATCCCAAGAGCTTGAGAGTCATGTCGAAATGAAGCAGAAATAAACACGGAATTCTTCGTGTCAGGAATGCGTGCGCCGCGCTTTACTGCGTGGTTTTACTTTGAATTGGTGTTTAACAGCCCACGATTTAAAAGCACCGCTTCCTGTCCGGCTGTGTCTATTTTAATCTGCAGCACTTAAACACTGCGGCTGGTCACGAACCGAGTTGCCTCTAGACCACCACTTCTGAGCCTTCTGCTAGTCACAGACTGCTCCCCACTCCTTCTTCAACACTTTTTCCCTTTCATTCCAATATGATGAAATACTGACAGACCTCTAATATATGCATATACGAGGACTGATTCAGAATTCATGGCAACTATTGTTTATCTTCCGCAAAAAAACCCAACACAGGAAATGGACTATGTACAGTTGAAAGTGTACGACATGTACGTTTTATAGGTGACACCACATGTGGTATTAAATGCAGGAATGTCCGGCAAGGAACAAAGACAAACATGGCTACTTGAAATCACCGTTCAATTTATATATTCTCGTACAAACTGTATATACTCACGTGAACAGGTACGTATCGTACGTGTACGAGTTTTTTTTAAACACCCTTCAAAGTAGTCTCCGAGGTTGTCAACGGTTCGTTGCCGGCGATGAGGCAGATATCGTCATAGCATTTCGACGAGAGGAGGTGCACATTGACAGATCTCATGCAACCGATGGTATTTCCCGTTTCTCTCATCGCTGGCAATTGGGAACAGTTATTTCCTGTCGCTTCTGAGATGGTTTTAATGATCGCAGACTGACTGCTTTATTAATTGGGGCGTTTATTTACGTACAGCATTTGATGCACCAGTCATAAAATATTGTTGGTGCTCATAGCTTTCCGAGCGATTTCGAAGTCGAATACAAACGTGTAGCAATTTTGTTGCACCATGACAAGTTTTTATTAGTACACGATCTATTTTGTTTGGCCCCAAACAGTGTATGCCACATTCTAGTGGTTCAAATGTTTTGTGTACTCCCTGAAGAATAACTTACGGATCGATGGAAGGTAACAGAAGTAAGATTAAATTGATCGCGTTATTTACACTTGAAACATGTGCCACTCATTTACGAAGTTGCCGATCTGGAAGTTCATTATGACTCGACTTTTTTTCGTCACACATCCTGATTCGTCTTTGAATCGTGTGCGAGGTTTACAGAGACTAGTCGTAGCGCTTTGTGTGGTGGCAAAAGGAACAAATTATGCCAACAGGTGCGTTGCTTTGGTACGTTCTCTTGGGCCTTGCGCATGCGTTAATTCTGTTCCGCCACATCAGCTTCGCTAAGCTTATTGATAAAAACAGGAACGAAGTGGCTTCAGGATCTGGCCTTACTCGCGAGTTCGGCATGGAGGTCGTGCGTAAAGCTCTGCCGATCGTTTCCTCAACGACTTTTGGAAGACGGTATACATTTTCCCTGGCTGCATTATTACTTTTTCGCTTCCGGTCTTTCAGCCCTCTCTGTTACAATATCGATCCAGTTATGAATAACTTGTCTTCCCATCTCAATAATGTATGTGCCGGCGGAATTTTTTTGTTGGATTTTGCAAGAAAAGTTACGTTGCACTCTTCCCTTGTTCTTCCAGTCCTTCCTATGAACCTTTCTTGCACGATAAATATGCTTGTGGCGGCCGCCTTAAAAAAATATATGAAATATTTCATTAAAAGTAGATGGGAGGGGGGTAGAGGGAAGAATAAATCATTCACGTCATCCTCTGAATTGTTCAGAATAATTTAAAGATATTAACCTGTTGCTGAAAATATTAAATGTAATAGCATTAACAGATTTCGTACCCATAAAGTTTTCTTTCGTTAATTGATTTTACATGTAGTATTAACATCTAACGTTAGCCATATCCTACAACCCCTTTTGCAGTATGTTAATAGCGGTAGCCAATTCTGCTTTGTATGCCTTAACGAAGGAAATATTGAGCTGTCATAGTTATTCTAGTTTCTCTTTTTAAAGTAGTAACTTTCATCAAAACAACTCTCGCAGGCGTTTGGCACCTATGCGTATGTTGCAAACATTCGTAGTGATTTATGTCTATAAGACCTTCGTTTTGTTTGACAGGCTCGCGAAATATCTGGGAAAGTAAAAATCGCAAACATATCGCTGAAAATTAGACTTTGCCAAATTGCGGAAAAGTATTTAAACGCGAATTTTTTTGCTAGGTAGTGTAGTCGGCTGTCATTATTTTATGTTGTTGCTCTCCACGATAAGTGTAGAAGTATAAAACAGTCACATTATTCGTAATATAGACCGTTCTTAGGGTAAAGTAGTTGATAATTTATGTGATGCTGTTCCGTATTTTTTTTTACTCCGGATTGTTGTGTTATTCTCTTGTATAATACGGGAAAAGCGGTCTGTTTTGAATGCTGATTAACGTTTATCAAGTCGCGTGAAAACTCACGGCAACAGCGCGTTATTCGCGGAGTAAGTAGCACATGAGGTTCATGGCTGAACTAAACGAGTTTCGTCGTCGGGCCACTGTCACTGTGCGTTTTAGGCCACGCTGTTAGCACCTCTGACTCGCATGTTGGAGGTTGCGTGTTGGGCCGACTGTGTGCAATGGTCGCCGCTGACAAAATCGTTAAGTCCTAAAGCCGTTGGGGTTTTAACCTGCACCCTCAAATACACATTAAGCTGAAATGAAACTACGGGGCGTAAGGGGTTTGTTCCAGCATGTCACGAACTGGAGATAATGTGTGACCTGCGTATGAAACGCAGCCGACTCATTTTGTAAGTCAGTGGAATAACATTCAGTGAGATTCAGTTACTTAAGCTATTGCCGACTGGCGAGTGAAGCAAATGAACTGGGAACAAGTGATTTCTGGTAGTGTAATTCTTGACATTCGGTGAGAATCACATATAAATTAGTGGAATCCAGCAATCATTAATCGGTTACCTCGCACCGATTACCAGTGGAACCATTTTCACTGGTTTGGCTCCACATTCCCTACTTCAGGTTTATAGTGTAGGGAGTGTCAGAATGTAAATCGAACAGGAAAATTGCGTACGGCGTCATCGGTTTTGATCTTTTGGCTGCCATTTTTTTCTTACGACGATCGTCATCTGCAAGAGTTCAAGGACCCAGTAATTTTTTTTTTCCGGGGTAGCTCCCAGTTAGCCACGACTGGTTATTGGGTGCAGCGTGGGGAGTCGCGTGTATTTACGACCTGCCGTTATTTTCTGTTGGCAGCTGCGGCAACCGGAGGGAGGGGGGGGGGCTGCATAGCCCGCAGCCAGCTCATAGCATGCCGCAGGTATAAATAGAAGTCTTGCTCCAGCACGACGTTCGTGGGAAGTGCGCAAATAACTTCACTTCGCTGGGTTTTCGTGCTCTGACGAGGGCGAAACTTAATTATGTTCGATGAAGTTAAGGTATGAACTTTGGTGGCGGACAGATGTTCGGCTTTGTCACTATGTATAGAAAATAAAGTAAATAGTTTCCAAAATTTAGATTTGGTGTAATTTATTTTAAAAATAATTAATATGTGGAAAAACGCGTTTTTCGAAAGTGGAATGTATTATATATTTATTTTTAATGCAGTAAAAACATTTATTTCTAATTTTTGTAGTGAAAAAATTTACATCGGTAGCCACAAAACCCTTCCTGCCTCCTCTAGATCTGCCTATCTGTTTAGCTGTACGTCTGTCTATTTGTCTATATATCCTCCCCCCCCCCCTTTTTTTCTTGAACCCGTCCGCGGAGGCTTTGTAAATCTCTCAAATAATGTAAACACAGAGTTCCTTCTAAACATTTCGAAGTTTTCCCTCTCACGTTGTTTATTCGCCCCTCGGTGATTAAAGTAGCTCATTTTCGTACCAGGTAATCGGGTCTTCTCCAGTGCAGAGTGTCTGGGTTAGCGTCGCGCGTGATGTTAAATTAGGTCGGCCAGGGTGGTATTTAGAAATGTAATCTCGGAGCATGAAATCGAGTGGAAGTAATATGATTTGATGCTTGCCGGGAGACATGTAGCCGCGGTTCCACCACTTATCAATGTGTTTTTAAAAAGACGGGTCATCGTCGTCTGCAGTGTTTCCAGGATTGTCCGCGCGCGGCCCGCCGGTCCCTAATCACGCCCTGACCGAAGTGGCGTGAGGCCGCCAGCCGCGCGTTGTTTGGCCAAGCGACGGCAAGATAAACAAGAGGCGCCGTATTTAACGACCGGATGGTGTCACCGAGTATTTGCGGGTCCGCCGGCCATAGCCCGCCCACTTAACCACGCCGACCGTTAATCGACTGATCGCGCGGCGAGTTCACCTCCAGGTAATAAATATCGACTATTCCTCTATAAATCACCGTGTGTGTGTATCTATAGGTTGCTCGCGATTAATTGAGCTTGTTTTGAAAACTTCGCGTAATTTAAACTTTGTCTACTATGTATGCTCCCGTCTCGTGTAAAAATTTTGCACTGCCAATGCTTCCATCAGTAACACGAATGATTTGTATAGGCTGCTTGCGGTTAATTGGGCACTTTTAAAAGTCCTACTTAGCATCTACTGGTATTCTTATTGTGCATTCTTCCACCGTATGTAAAAGTAACATTGGCCTGATTACTTTATTCATGAGTCGGTCAGATAAAACTTTGAAATTATTTGTGAAGTAAATTTTTTATAAATTTGCTTATTTTACACGTTTATGAATTAATAAAATAGAAAGCAAAAGAAATAATTTCAGTATTTACAGTTGTTTTCCTAATCCTTTTAATTCAACGTTAAAACGTGGAACTACTTTCTCTACTTCGTTGCCAACCTTAACTGGACGCATGCCAGTAACCCCGTTCAGCTTTATTCAATTAGATGCAGTGAAATTTTTCAAAGGTTTATTTCGAAAGTGCTCTATTAACCGTGAACAGCATATAAAAACAAAATACGCCCAATGTTCGTGGAAAAAAACTTAAGCAGCCATTAATTGTTGACATTGTTCTTTTAATGAAACGTTAAGGCATCACATTTGTTGTTCTAAATCGCGGCCAACCTGAATTTGAGTACTCCACCTAGTGTTGTCGTTAAACAGAAATGTTCGCGGCTATTTTTTTTCCTAAGAAGCTAATCCGGGGTAATGCGTACATTTTTTAAGGTTAGGTTGTGAGAATTTGTCGCACTGTTAACTTTCGAGACGTAGAAAACTTTACAAAACATGCTTTAATATTAAACATGTATCTGAGAAGTGTTGATGAAATACTATTAAACTAATTAATTGTAATATTCTTGACTTAATTTTGGCACAATTTTCTAGTAAACATACTTTTAAATTCCATGGAGTTGACGAGAAATTTTCTTTGAATAGCAATATGTGTTATTTTGGACGATTGCATTAAGTAGTAGCATCCGTGGTACGAATTTATATGACGNGTACTATCTCTTTGGGTGTATAACAGTTCGAATTCTACTTCAGACCTGACAGTTAAATTTAATTGGCGTATTGCTTGTTCTCTTGGTATGATATTGGAGTTTAAATTGCTGGATAGATATGTCCGAAAATATACGCTTTTAGCTGTGTTGGTTTTTGATACGATATTTAAGTCGTCAGACTCAAAACATAGATATTCCTCAATTACACAACTTAATCAAAGCGTGTTGTTAGCTGCATGGTAAATATGTAAGCCTGTTGGTAGACGCCATAGTTTAGTTAAAACTGCAACGTGTCTATTTGGACTGCCTAAAACGTAAAGCTCGCAATGTCAGACAATGCGTGTCCGTTGTGTTTGTTATGCTGGACGTGTTTGCGCCCTTCTCGAAGAAAAAACCAACCATAGTTGGCAGGTTGTTTTTTTCCCACAACACACATGATTCCCCGGCTGCTGGGACATCAGTTATTGAGAGAACCGCATCGTAAGCGAAACCCGTTTTTAATCTGTAGTTTCCATTTTTAATTTATAATTCCAGTCTCCAAAATTGGATATCGTTTACATAAATCGCACGTGCGCCAATTACGTGGTTCTGGAACGTGGCATAGAGCCACCACACAGTTAATATGTTTCCATATGTTTTCATTTCACTTTATCTGTAGCAAATGCATAACCTTCGAGTGTTATTTACGTGTGCATCATGAGTGTCAATTATTTTATTGATGTTATAGGGAACGTGTTGTTCACGTGCATACGTACAGGAGCAAAATTTAGAGCGAAATTTGCATAGTGTGGCGTGTCGTTAAATTAGCAACATGGACACCTATTGCAAGGCACTGGGCGAGGTTATATTTCACGTGAGAATAAAAATGAATGGGGGTGTAGCTGTTTCATAATTAATACTCTAGGGGGAATTAAACCATTTTTTGTGGACATAACTTCTCCACATTTGTTTATGAAACGCGCACCCTCATCACTAACACATTAACAGCTGACATGTTAAAATGTTGGGATAAGTTTGAGCCCTCTTCATTTCGCAAAGAAAGATCAAGAAGAGAACCTTCCTGCATGTGTTCCCGTAATTTCGCTCTTGCTGACACCATTTATGCGAAATATGTGAGTAACTTAGAATTGCAGTTTAAAATGCGTACCGAATAATTGTTTACACCGAGGTTATTTGTGCTGTTAAAAATAATCGCTACATACTTATTGCATCAGTAAATTGTATTTTATGAATGGAAATTGTGATAACGGCCAGTTTTCATTTAACCATGCGTTTGATCAGTTATTCAGTTGTTAAACGTAAATAAAAACGGTTGTTTATCATATTAAGTACTAAGACCGAGAATAACATTTTGCAAATGATGGTAGCCGAGAAAGGAGAAATCTCGGAAGAAAAGGTATAGGTTGTTCTCCAACTGTGAAAATACAAAACTGTACAAACGTAACTTCTGCTGTCTTGCATTATAAACAGAAGCCAATATTTTCATTGTGTGTTCCAGTACAAATTATTCTAAAAACAGAGCGTAACTGTGATTGTAACTCTGCCTGTAGAACACTTATAATACAACACTAAACAACCCGTAGCAGTAAAAATTGCCCAAGTGTTACGGGAGTGTATCATGAAAGCATTGAAATGCCAAAGAGAGAGGAAAAGAAAAACAACGGGAGGGGGGAGAGGTTAAAACTCACTTGTTTGCATCGCATAATTTACATCTCATTTGCTACTGTAACGTATTTAATCCGTCTGCTGTACTGACTGCGTCTGTTCCCACTGCTGTGATTTATGTTTTTGATGTCCGGTTCTGGATTACCAAAAGAACAACGAAATAATTACAGTAATCCGTGTTGCTGCTACGACTTTCAACTGCGTAACACTGCCACAGTGGGGAATTAGCGGACGTTGGAAGTGAAGCCACCGTTGTGATGAGTCCGACGAGAGAGTTGTGTGCGAGCTGGCACGATGGCTTTTGTCGTTTCATCGCAGTGCTCTTCGCTTGCGGACATCCAGGGCTTTGTCCGTCATGTGCGCGGACCGAGAATCGAAGACGATTTTCAGCAACAGAATAAACTGTCAAGCTCACAACCGTTGTGCATTCATATACTCTTATCTAGGCCGGTAGATAATTAGGCGCTCCTTGTGTCTAAGTTGTATTGTTTTGTGACAAGGGGTTACGTCTTCCCCAGTTTGTTCGACTGGGCCATCAAGGCCCGACTTCACGTCTTACGCAGAAATTCTTCGTTTTCTTGTGGTAATTTTAGTTTGACTATAATTATTGAAAATTCCTAACTATAGAATATTTACGCTTTACGAGTTGTTTTAGTGTTTTTGTACTTAATTTTACTACGTGTTATTTGGCAGTTGTAAAAATGTACGAACTTGTTTGATATTTTTAAGTACTTGTGACAAAAATTTATGTTCGATAGCTTGGATTTCATATCTGTAGTGCAGAGTAAGGCAAATAGCTCAACTTTTATAATAGCATTGTTTTTTTTAATTTTTCTTCCTTAAAACTTAAATTAATAGGAAATTAAAGAATCCGGTATGGTGGTTGACGCAGGCTGTCGCCGAATCTTGACAACTTTGACTTGGTCGACTGTTATCTTCTATCGCTACTGTACAAGGTGTTAATCATACAGCACTGACGAAACTCCGAGACTGTCGAGGATACGTAGTTTCCGTGACAGGACGAGCATGATCGTCGAAATGCATCGTAAAATGAGTCTCATTTGTGCGCCAGAATCCTATACGTAAACTTTAGTGGATGAGGTCGCTGAGACGCGAGGGAAAAGTCATCCCGCGTTTGGTTCATTGTCGCCAACCAGACCAGCAAGTGTCTGCCACGTGCGTTCGGAAATTCTGCTGCAAGTAAATAAAGCTACGCTCCATACTCGGAAGTGTTCGCCCACTGATATTCTAAAAGAACCTTCTTCCTGAGATATGAACAGTGATGGTAAAATTTTAGTTGAAAGGTCGGAGTGTCAGTGGTGTATTTCACTAGTGAAAAAGAAAAAATAAATGTAATACAGTACAAGAGCTGACGAAAAAAAGTTGTTCCTAGATAGAATTTCGATTCGGCTACATTCATTCTGGTACAAGCTATAATTAGGCTACGTGCCGCCTAATTCGACTGTGGTTGACAAAACGGGTTTAGTTTGCTGTGCTTCCTGTTTTGGTTTCCCCAGTGTATATATTTGAGCCATTAAATTAGGGGAAGTAACCAGTGTGTGCTGTCGTCAAAAATTGGCACGGGTTTCGCTTATGACACGACTTTCTTAGGAGTTATGTCAGAGATTGTCTAGGGATTAGATATGTTGCATCCGGCATCTGTTTTGGGAGTCTGTGCGCTAGCACAATCGCGTGCACGTGGTGTGTGTGGAGTGTACGAGTTCGATTGAGAAGTTTGGAGGCTGCAGTTACAGCTAAATCTCGCAGCTCCTAGCTTCCTTGCCGATCAAGTTCGATGGAGATGGAGGAGCGACGGAATGCCGGGAGAGAGGGGGGAGACAACTGCAGTACCCTGAAGAAACCCGGTGGGCAACGACAACGTCCACCAAGCGTCTTACATTCAAATATTACACACGGGAGCCGCTCGCGTATGGAGTGTAGGCGACTTGAGTTTTTCTTCGCAGTATTTCAAAAGTTCGAACAAGGACTGTGGGCGGTGAAGTATGTGTTGTCAAATGTAATATATTATCTTTTCAAATTTTTTTACTAATTTAAAGTGGTTTTTCGTAATGTACGTGAAATTTCTTGTGGCAGTCATCAATATTAGAAAGAGATCTAACACAAACTGTACAATTAAAAAAAATTCGTGGAAATTTTCATCGGATAAGCGAGGTGGAAGTGTCATATTTTAATTAGGAAAGTGTCATATTTCAGTCAGGAAAGACGTCAGATTTCAGGTCAATGTCGATGGAATGCAAGTTGGACGCCGTCCAGGTTTAATGACGGAGCACGAGATTGCGACTATTGCCACATGTATTACTGTTATTTTCGATCCCTGCAGCCTGAACTGTAGCTACTACCATTACAATGCCGTGTCATATTAATTTAAAAAATATGTGTTATTGTGCTAACTGTAAGTTACTTATACATATTATGCTAAAACACATCAAATGTGTGAACCCATTAAATTTAAAAAAATGTTAAGTTTCAAATAATGTTGTCTTATAAATTTAGTGCGGCAGTGAAACTCCGAAGTATCAGATTTATTAACGTTACTTACTACTTTAAAGCTTATGAAATAAAGTTTAGATCCTCCCTGCACTCTAAATCTGAATCGGTTAACAGTATCTGAATGATTCAACAGTCACTTCAGTGAATTTAACTGATGAATCCGTGAAAAAATGCCAGTTTTTCTTCACTTATTGATTCAGTGACATTTTCCACTGACTCATCAGCTATTTTTTTTCACTGATTCATTTTTCGACTGATGGATCAGTTAAACAGCGTGTATTAAGTGAAATAATAACGCATAAACTAATAAAACCAATAAAAAATACTTTCTAAAATGTGTTTTGTATTTCAAAACACCATTTTATGAGGTTGAACATTCAGTATTTCATTCCGTTTTTACGTCTTTCATTTCATTGATGTCATGTAATCACCACAGCGCTCTGTTTGAATGTTTAAACTGCATATAATGTGGCAAAGAGAGTGCACTCATATGTATTATTAGTTTTAACAATCCTAACGGTACCAATCATACCAAAAACGAAAATTAAGGGCATTCATTTTTAAACTACGGTAGCTCAGATGGTAATGTAACGGTCTAAAAGTGAATTGGTAAGGGCCTGCAGATAATTTTTTACTTTTTGGAATTACGGTAAATTGCGCAATATAAATAGTAAACTATCGTAAATATGTTTATTTCTCGTAATTATTTGGATAAATTCAATAAAAACAATATTTAATTCGCCGCTGCAGTTGGTCATCACTTATTCATTAGTGAAATTTTTTCACGTCACTAATTCAATCAGTGAAATATTTTCACTGCGACAATAAATGGTTTTTCCACTGATTCTAAGTGGAGCCATTTTTACTTATTAGAGTAATTAAATTTCACTACAAATCAGTGGTTTTCCACTGATTCGAATTAAGTGTGTGCTGCAAAGAGACATATCTTTATGTAGCTTGAAATATGTTGTGATTATGCGTCAGTAGAAAATTATAATTTCGCTGTAGTCTAACTGGAAAAGTATAGTGGGTAGAAATATTTAATCTGAGTCGAATTAGAGAGTTCCCAAATACTACTTTTTTTTCTTCGTCTGATAATTATAGGAGAAAAAAAAGGGGAGGGGCGTCCTAGGTTTGTGTATTTGGATTGGGGGAGGGGTCCATATGAGATCATCATCCCTGAAGTACGGCTTGGGATTAAGCCCTGAGAGGCTGAAGGCTGTGATTGGATGAAAAGGAAGCTTTTCGAGATAACCCAGTGGCCGTCTATAACTTTCGCAACGTTTCCTGAACGCGAAGACCGGGGTTCTGATGTGATGTGCCGCGGGTCTCTGATGTGATGTGCTGGGCGTCGAACTCGGGCCACCGTGGCTTGTGGGCGGCGTGCATCGAACCACTTGACTTGGAATGGTCCAGTAACAATTCCAACAGTAGCCACCAAAGCCTGCTTGTGTTTTTTTTCCCCCATAGTGATTGGAAGATCAAGGAGAGCAGATAAATTAAAAGTATTGTAAGATGGTCAAGGATAACATTTAGAATGCGTTTAACGGTTCTACCTTAGTTGATGTACAACCGGGTTTTCGTTTCAAATTTACAACATACATTATTTGAACTTAAACGGCGCAATGTGCGAGGAGCTAAGTTGTAATTTTTTAAAATTAAAAGCTGCACTCAAGTTAATGTTTTACCGTGACTGTTCCGACCGTTGAAAAAGAGATACAGTCTTACATTATCACATGGCTGCATGCTATCTTTCGGCAAAACACGCCACTAGTTAACGAGTATACTCGATCGATTTCGCAACTTTTTCAGCTCTATGTTCCTGGCTAAAAGAGGTGTGCAGCTAGTTGTTTTGTCACGAGGTGGTATCGATCAGTTGTTACGCCCACCTTTTTTATTCTTCGGTGGTTAAAAATCGAATAAACTACGCGGTAGCTGTAGTGTGGTGTTCAGACCACCGGCCTCCCGAACCGGCGAACCGAATTCGATTCTCGGAGTCGTCAAACCCGAATTTTCGCATGTGGGAACCCCGGCGGAGATCCCCGCTGACTGGAGGATTTTCTTGGCGTATTCCCCGTTCCTCCAACCGTCCCATTGCTTCGCTGATCTTGCGTCGTCACACTGTTGGAAAAAAAATTATCTCTGAAGATATGGAAAAGGACTCATTAAAAAGTTCTTTCCAAAATCTTCCTAAAGTTACGGACGTGTTTTCTTTAACAATTGAACTTTCCACGAAATTCGCAGAAGTTTCCGTGAATTCTCTTAACTCATCCGTATAAATTTGGTAGTAGGCTTTTCTGCATTTTATGTTTCTACAGAAGGCCTACGAAAAAGTTTAATTTTCGTTGTGTGGTTTCACCGTGTATAAAAACTATTAAAACGTTAAAATATCGTGTGCTGGTGCGAAATCGAACACAAATAAATAATACGTCAGACCGTGTATCTAACGGTTTCTTTAAAAACTTCACTGACATTTATTTCGACTTGTTTCAATTCCTGGTAACACATACGGACAAATTCAGGATTCAAACCCGGATCTCTGCCCGCCGTAATGCGGCACGCGACCAACTGCGCTACGGGAGGTACGGGTCGCATACCATGCTCTTGTGGAAAACGTAAGTATTAATATGTTATTGGAATTCCATTGAAGTCCTAATGGACTAAATTATGGTTAATTCGCCGCGCCGTCCACGCTGCCCCGCATTTATATTATTCGTCCTCTCTCAAACTCCCTAACTTGTTCGTAGGGATGTCTGGGGGCATATTCCAGGCTTTCATATAGCTCATTAACTGTGTTTGGCAAGTATCGTTCATTTCATATTACAAGCACTGTTATGATGACTGTTAATGTATGCCACACTAAAGAGAGGCGGCCCTTAATGCGTGCTCCATCGCAAAGAACTTAAATCCATATAGTTATCATCCATCTGCCTCTGTCCTAACTTTTGGGCACCGAATGATTTTGTTAGGGTGCACGAATTTGTATGGCAATGAGAGAGAAAGTGTGTACATATATCTCGTATATATNATATATATATATGTATGTGTGTGTATGTATGTATATACACTCACACACACAAACAAATGGCTGTGGTTGTTTGAGGTAGAAAAACATTATTACACAATATCAGTCAATATTTACCTGTATATTGTCCTGAACCTCTCGTTACCATCACTGTTTCTTCAGTACTTCTAAAGAAGCCTTTAAATATAACTAAGTTTTGATCGCCGGTATCCAAAGGCGTGCCAGTAAGAATAAATGTATCGATATTACTCGTAACAAGTCTTCGTGTCCTCTTGTATTCATCCGGGATAAAATCGTGTATTCGCCACAGCGTGCCGTTATTAATTGTAGAATGTTGCGTCACGCTCAAGCTAAGAAGTTTTATATTTCACGCTAGTCGACCCCGTATTCTCGCAACCCCTGCCGTGAAAGACCCCTGAACATACTACCGATGCTTGTTGTAACAACATGCGATTCTTTGATCGGACTCAACTATAGCTGCACACGCAACAGGCGGCTACACTAAAACTCCCAAACTCTCAGCCTGAAATTCAATACTACCAACCATCTCGTTGTCACGTATCTACGGACAGTAAAAATACTCCCTATCCGTGCAAACTGTTGAAGTAAAATTAAAGGCAAATTAAAAAAAATAAATATAGAAACTCTTTCCACGATATTTTTTACTCTGCATGATGGAATGGTGACATTGCATTTGTCAAGGTATGATGCTGGGTGGCTAGCATCAGGACAAACTGGGAAAACCGGTTAAAGTCAGGGAACTTTACATTTCTGGAAAAGTCAGGGAAATTTGTGTCATGTGAGGGAATTTAGATAAAATGACTAGAAGTGTATCGAATTAGATACTCCATATTGGATGTTAGCTTTTATGTTGTATGCCATGTTACTAATTGTATTATGCATAATTTAAATTAATTATACCTTACTTTAGAACATTTAAAATCCATGGAGTAAGTGTTTTACTTCACATGTTATCATAATTATTATTGTACTTTTTNTTTTTTTTTTTTTTTTTTTTTTTTTTTTTTTTAGCAAGGCATTTGAATTTACAAGTTATTGTGAAACTATATCGAAGCGAGATTTAGAAACTAATCTGCTTCTGCCATGATAATGCTATTTCAGAGCCAAAGTGTTGCATTTTGATCAAAACCAAAGTCTCTTTGAATCAGTTGTTTGCAAAGTGTATGTGCATTCAAGGCAAACTTCCAGTTTAGCTAAAAACAATGTTAATTTACTACTGAATACGCCCATTGTTTTGTAGTGGAAGTGATTGGCCAGTCTTTAAAAAAATTGCTGCTTGTAACAGCAAATAATTGAACACAAACATTGTCTGACTTCGTCCCAGTAAAGTTGCCAGTGAGGTAAGAAAATCATCTTCACATCTTAATGTTTTATTACAAGTTTAGAAGCAACTGAATATTTTATTCACATTGCATTAAGAATTTACGTAGTAATATTAAATTTATATTCTAACAATTTCACCATGCAAATCCTAATGTGTGGAACATGTTTTTTTTTTGCACTATCTTAGTATTCGATAAATAAAATGTTGATTAACATAATTCACACACACTGACACTTAACAGCTTATCTTTGTGATGGGACGAGTTTCAACCCTAAGAAAGCCCTATGTGTGTAATATAAATATTACCTGCCAATTTTGTGTATACTTTAAGCTGTTTTTTAGTATATGTTACAAATATTTGTTTCTAAAACGAAGCATCTACGAAACAAAACTACAGTGACGTTACTCATATGATTTTGTTGTAATTTTTGAGAAAATGATGTAAGAACTGTATCACTGGCATGTAGGGGTCAGGGAAAAGCAACAGGATACTTGGAAATGTCAGGCAATTTTCGTAAGAGCATTGCTATAGTCGGTTCACGACTGGAAGAGACTTTCTTGAAGCCCTGCTAAAGATTTACTTCCAAGCCCATTTCGTATCCTTCCGCCAAAAGTAAACAAACATTGTCATGTGACAGGTCACATGGCAATGTTTACATGCAATGTTTACGTTCCACTGTGCGTGTACATGTGTTCGTACACACACTTACCCATTATAAAAGTCATGTAATGTATATATTGTTAATGGATATTCCACAAGCGTAAAGTTTTTAATCTTGAGAATTTCACACAAAAGAATATGCGATGCCAGCGAAAAAACATTTCATTCTATAAACCCAAAATGCGAGTATTTTGATGAATCGATAGTAGTTGTCTATTTACAATCGATTGTTAGTGACTATCGATAAATTCCCGTACATCGAAGGCAAGATCATCAGTATTGATCGGAATTGCTACAGACGTTAAAA
This sequence comes from Clitarchus hookeri, assembly GCA_002778355.1. Lineage (NCBI taxonomy): Eukaryota > Metazoa > Arthropoda > Insecta > Phasmatodea > Phasmatidae > Clitarchus > Clitarchus hookeri. The sequence continues at coordinate 593,495 of NQII01000330.1, read as the reverse complement.
TGGCGTGGTGGTTGAGTCGGATGTTTTGCGCAATTGTAAAACGTTATTTAAAAATGGTTGTGACGGTTTTCGACAGGACGGCAGAGTTTGCGAGTGAAGGATTCTACGTCTTCGACAATGTGAAAACAATTCTTATGTGCAAACACTGCAACGTTAGAATAAAGTGGCAAAGGAAAGACACGTGCGCGAAACACACAAAAACAAAAGAAATTAGAACTTAAAGTGAGCACAAATTAAAATCATACGTTATTAAAAACCAAATAACAAAGAGCTGATATTAGTAAAACAACGCAGATAAATGAATTATTATAGGTTAAACGAGATAATCGCACAAATTCTCTGGCACGTGTGTCACCAACACAAGGACTAGGAAGGTTAGTAAACAAACGGCCGCCTTACTTTAACCTTGAGCGTAATCCTGTGGCTATGCAAGAAACGTTGAAATCTAAATATGTTAGCATCACGTCATTAATAATTTGCATAATAAGATACAATTCTTTTAGACACCTATTTGTAAGCGATAAATTAACAATTACGTTAAAACTTTGGAACTATTTCCTCTCTTTGTGCTGGCAACCTAACGGCATAACTGTATCCGCGCTCGCCGCTGTTTGAAAAAATACCCTAGCCGTTAGCGACATGCATATAACATTACAAAGGTTGATTTTCAAAAGTTTCTTCCAGTCGTGAACTGACTATAGCCACCCGGAGATGTTTCTTGTTGGCCCATCAGCTCTTGTTGCTTTCCATGACATGGTGATTTAGCGTTAGTTCAGGTAGATGATATCTACATCTATGCTAATGTGAAATCTACGTACCCTGCAGAGAGAGAGAGAGAGAGAGAGAGAGAGAGAGAGAAAGATAAGAAATGAGAAGAGGGGGAGATAGTGAGAGAGAGTGAAAGAGAGAAAGAGAAATAGAGGGGGAGAGGCGAACAGTAACACAAAGGTTCATTAGCTACAGCGTGCGAGGAAGTGGTTTCCACTCCGCCTGCACATTCATTACGAAGAAATAATTCTAAAACATATATTTGACCTTTGGTCGAAAATGCTTCTCAAGTGCGGTGCGTACCCTTGAAGTACACGAGTTAATTGTAAATATTAAAGAAAAATATTAAAAATGGAACATTGGCTGTCAGGATAATGTTTAGTTGAAAGAATGTCTGCAACCTCTGCAAAACCTGTGCTGCCGTCAATTGTTCTCATAAAATATATGGGTTGCAACCCTGTTGTCACATACAATTTAGTGATACTGATCCGTAATGTGTTTTATAGGTACGGATTATTGATAAGGAAGTTGAAATAAACGAAATAGATATTTTGTTATCACTGTAAACCCCACCATTTCTGAGGAATTAATTCCAAAGGAAGGTCGAAACCATTCAGAGATTGCGCGCGCTCACACCCACAGCCATTCAGACATTATAATACTTTCATACATTTACCCGAAAATTTTAATCTTTCCGTACACTGGCACAGCATCAAAAATCCTTACGCAAACGGCATTGGTGCCGACTTAAGAGGAAGCTCGGCCCCTCTAATATACCGACAGGCACAACTTGAAAAAGTAATTACCTGGCACAAACAATTTATAGTGAGAAAGACTGCCGAGATTTTAGTTTATAGTAAGAGTAATTTACTGTACTAGCTCTTCAATATTTAGTATTTAATCAAAACCAATGGACCCCCCCTCCCCCGATAATGCACCTGGGTCGGGGGGGGGGCGGTGG
>NQII01000330.1:541462-581449 GCA_002778355.1 Clitarchus hookeri | reverse complement strand
TTTGACTGATTAATAATAAAGTACTTAGACTGATTTGGCATTCGATTTTATTTATATTTCATTAGAATTTAACAAGATTTATGGTAGTAATCAAAAAAGCTTGATTTTACATACAATTTTTTTGTCGTACCTATTAATACTCAGACACAAAATCCTCAATAATGTAGGGTGTCCGGCCTTTTTACCCAAATGTCCGGCCAAACTGGCTGGTCTGTCCGGCTATTAGGTTTGGCGACCTGGTAACCCTACTCGCAGATATGTGGCGCGCAGTGTAAGCACGCCGTCTCCTAAAGAAGATAATACTGACATGTAATCTGAGGCAATTCCGACGTCAGCCGGCATAACAAGCCGAAATTACAGGTTTTCCCAAGCCAGTAGCTGGGGCATTCCTCACCGCTCCTCTTGTATCTGATCCTATTCTGGGCAGTGCACGAGCACTGCTTTGTTCTGTGCCTGTTCATTTTCTCGCGGTCGTCTGGGCTCTTCAAGCCATCATCTTGTCCGTTCACGGTCACCGTAGTTTCCTCGGAAAAACCCGTACTCCGTTTATCGTGCGGCGTGTCAAACTATCTGTTTTGTCTTCACCGCCTTTGAAAAGTATAATCCTCTATTTTGTCTTATTTTCTAATTTTTTATTTAATTTTTTCAATTTCTTTACAGTTAAAATGTTTTTTTGGTGGCAGCTTGTTTTTCTGTCCTTGTCCCACAGCTCTTGGCTGGTGCATAGACGCCCCAAGACGGCGATCCGGACTCAGTTCTTTTTCTCTGCCTCCCCCCCCCCCTCTTCCGCGTGCACCACATACTTCCCCGTGTTCTGCATATGGGAATCGTAGCTGACGTTGCCGTTGTCCGCTGGGTTTTTTTTTTCGTAGTACTCCCGTTTTCCCTCCTTTGCATCCCGTCGCCGCTCCGTCTCAGGAAATTATTCCCGTTTCACAGTTCAAGGATGGCAGGTACCTTTCCATACGCTCGCGATTAATCGAGTATTTTTGGAAAGCCCTGTTTAGGATCTACTTTTACAACCAATTTTTTAACCTTCCGCCATATGTAAAATTTAATTTTCAATTGGTGGGACGATTAACGGTGAGCTTAAACAATATTTTGTTACAGTGGCAAAAATATTTAAAAAAAAGTCGTACGTAACTGTGGAAACGAGATAGCACTAGTAATGTTAATTTAAAATAAAAAAATCATTACCGTGAGAATTAAGCACAAACGTGCCTTGNTAACGAGATAGCACTAGTAATGTTAATTTAAAATAAAAAAATCATTACCGTGAGAATTAAGCACAAACGTGCCTTGAATGTTATACAATTCTGATGACTTGTCCATATATTTAAGGTTTTTGTTATTTTACGCATTATTTTTTCCTAGATGAGTATATGACTATTTAGCATAATATATATTTGAACTTGAGATTTAAAAACTGAACTATGGTTTCTTTGATAATATTTATTATCCAGTGAACAGAAAAAAAAAACTAACATGAAAGTGCATACAAAACAAAACATTGCACTTTTGCGTATTATATTGCTATGGTTTGTGGACCAACAGTGCAATAAAACAGTAATGTAGAGCAAACGCATTGAAAGTGAAATTAAAGCAATTCACGTGAAGATATTTATTATTGCTTTAAACAGAAGCTTGGTTACTCAGTGAATATTTTGCTTAAGAGTACGCATGCGTACAGTCGCAGTCTTTTTGTAATCACGCAAACTTCAGTAGAAAGCTCGGCTGGCTGTGAAAGGCGAAGCAGGTATCACAAACATGTAAGCGTGTGCCCAGTATGCGACTTGTCACAGGTATTTACAGGACTGTGCCAAAGATAATTCCTGTGACAAGGAAATATCTGTGATAAAGGAGCAGGCTGCGATTTTTTAGCCATCTCTAGTGACGAATATTCGTGCATCGGTCAAGTGACACCGTGAAATTAGAACGTGTTATACTAATATGTCTTAAACGAACACAAACAATATTTAATTAAGGTCTTTGCTTACATATTCAACCTTCCCATTTTTAATGCGTCATCAGAACATGGAACTACTTTTCTTACCTTGTCGCAATTTTAACTGGTAGCATGCTATTCTGTGTGTCCACTTAAATATATACTGATATTAGTACAGTGTATTTAGGCAAAATTAGACTCAAACCCAGACATTTAAAAAAAAGACGAAACCTTTACAGATGTTAGTTGCATCTCCTGAGCGTCCCCAAAAAAGTTCCAAAAAATCCCTCGTCGAGTATTCCGCCATTTTGAAAAATAAAGCTGCCATGTTGGATTTTTATTTTTATTTTTGGGAAAAATTATGTAGCACAGACTATTTAAGATTTGCAATTTTTTTTTTAAACTTGTTTGTTATAGAAGTGGCTTACACACAGAGTACGTGCATTATTTTTTCTCACTTTTATTCCGTTTATGTGGCTTTGTAAAAAATATTTTCTATTTTTTTAATGTAAAGTGTAATGTATAGGCTTACGAAAAATTATGGCCTGGTTTTTTTTAAATGTAAATGTCGAAATTCAACTGTTGTGTCGTATATGTTATATTCTGTACTGCCCCTGCCAACCGACATGCCACGCATACAAATAAGCTGCACCGTGAACCCAGTATTTGGTAAAGTTGCATATTATATGATTCCGAGAGGTTTTTAAACGCTCTACAAATTTTTTTGGAACATTTTTTCAGATTGTAAGCCGTATTAATTTAAATGGCTAAAATATGGCAACTTTACATTAAAATAATTAAGAAATATATATTTTTCAAAGCTACATAAACGGAATAAAATTGAGTAAAAATATAATGTACGTACTCGGTGAGCAAACCACTTCTATAACAAAAATTTTGGGGAAAAAAAAAACTGAAACTGTTAAATAGTTTGAGTGCTACATATTTTCCCTCAAAAATAGGCGAAAACCCCGACGCGGGATTTTTTGGGACTTTTCTTGGGGACGCTCAGGGATATAAGCTAACTCATCTGTGAAGGTTTCGTCTTGTTTTTTTTTTCTTTAATGTTTGGGTCTAAATCGAATTGCACTGTGCTGATATGGGCAGTGATTTTTTTTTTTCCGAGCTTGTTCTTAGAAGTTATTAACTGCAAATCAGCTTAACTGTTGGCCGTCTCTGATGGGCTCCTGCCACAGGCGTGTTTGACCCGTAGATATTCGTCTTCTGCGCATGCCCCCAACATCGGCTCACTCGTTGCCAATGCAACTGTCAGTCTCATGGTCAACAGTGATGAGCGTGTTTGTTTACATTTCGATTTTAACAAGCTTGCCATTTTATATGGATTAAGAAAAGTTTAAGAAACCGCGAATATACTATAATTTACCTGAAAAGCAGTCAAGTGGTGGAACACGACGTGGTACTGCGCAGTTTACATCAGCACTCTACCCCATTTCCCCTCTGTTTGCAGTTCTAACCAGCTTCTTGCATTCCCCTCTTTCTTCGCCGAAATCGCCAGCTGAGAGGCGGGTAGAGGGAAAGGGGAGAGGGGCGGCGGTGGTAGGAGCTCGCGGGACGTAATTTATGAAAATGAGCGTGTCGCGTGCCACGGCAGCGCTGCTGTCGGTCAAAGGGCACGCCAGGCGGTGTCTGGCTCGGAGGAATTTATCGCAAGCGCGGCGGTGTGAGGCACGTGGCAGCGAAGAGCGAGCGACTCCGCGCCCGCATTGCGGGCAGGTAGAACACGAAACGGCGGCGGCAAGCCCGCCCGTGCAACCGTGCGCATTAACCTGGTCCGTTTCCTGCACCACACGCACACCCTCTGCGAAACAATCCATAGACTAAAAGATGAGCTAGACCGATTGTAGTTTGCTGCGCATACCCCCAACATTGACTCGCCCATCATCGCCAATACAACCGTCAGTCACACGAGGGGCCGATGTGGTTTGGTGGCTAGACCACTCGCCTCCCACCAAGGCGAACCGGGTTCGATTCCCGGCGGGGTCACTCCCGGATTTTCGCATGTAGGAATCGTACGGCGGGACGATGCCGCTGGTCGGCGGGTTTTCTCGGGATCTCCCGTTTCCCCCGCCCTTGCGTTCTGACGCTGCTCCATACTCGCCTCGCTTCACCCTCATCCGCTCTCAAGACCTCGAGGTTGAGAGCCGCCCTAATATCTCCACTCCACTCAAGTCACGTGGTAAACAGTGATCAACGTGTTTGTTTACATGTGAAACCTTTCTACAAGCTGCCGTATTATTTGAATAAAGTACTTTGACTAATTTGAACATATTATAGTTCCATTAAAGCTAGATTAGAGGAAGTACAAACATCTCAAAGAACTTATAGGCTATTCACGGTCGGATAAAATGAGCACTTCTGAAATCAAGATTTGAGAAACCTCACTGCCCCTACCTGCATATATTTTAACGGGCCCGCTAACTGGTATGCACCTAGTAAACTTGGTAACGTTTGAGAGAAATTAGTTATGTTCCTTAACGTTTCATTAAAAATGATATGTAAAGATTTGTAAATACTAAAATCATTCCTTTTGCTTTATGTTTTTTTAACGACTGTAAGTATAAGAATTAGCACATTTGTAAAATATTTACTCTTGTAATAAATTCACAGTTTTACTTGGCAGATGCATGACTAAGGTGGTCAGGTCCACTGCAATTTTACTATGGTGGAACACAATGTGCATACGATGACGCGTATACATACAGCCATTATGACCATACTTTTGTTATCTTAACGTGGCGCTCTTAGCCATTGCGGCCATTCCGCGCCCCGGACGCCCTCTCGGTAGGGGAGAAGGATCACGCCTTCTCATCGCATGTGTCCCAGCTATTCACCTGAGGTAACCGAGACCTAAGCCCTGCCTTGATACACAAGCTCCACCAGGATCACCCTTCCACAAGGCCTGAGACCCTCGTACTCAGATTACCAGGTAAAAGGAGACAAGAAGGAATATGAGAAAACCAAGGTGGAAGGACAGATCATGATGAGAAGTGTCATGAGGAGGCAGTGAATTCGAACATTCTTCAGGCAAGATGGATGGTGCTGGCATGGAATGATAGAGCGTGAATTTCAGGGTAAACACTCCACTCCCCACTCCCCAAAAAGGAGTCAGTTAGCCACATTGTGGAGTCATCGGCGAAAATTGTGCAAAATACAGCTGCATTGTGCAAAACACTTCTTGTGAAAATTTTTGCCAGTTTGGAAAGAAATTCCGGGAATTTACTGTAAATTCTGGCGATTTTAACCATTTTTGAGGGAAAAGGGAAATTTCGTGGAAAAAAAGGAGGGGAGGATGGCCGCGTGACTTCATACAAGATGGCCGCCAGCTCGTCCCCTCGACCCCGCCAGGATGCCAGGTACAGCAGAACCGGCCATTTCTAACTACTGACGTAGGTGTTGTAATTTTTATCTATAATATATATTGTTTCTGCAGTTTATAGAATTCAGTCGTTCATTTATAATAAAGTCTCGTAAATGACATTTTGGCAATTGAAGACTATCAGTGTTATGCACTTGGCATTTTGAGGGAAATTAACACCTGGCACAGAACGGATGCTACAGTTACCTGTTAGCGTATGTTAACAAACTTTGATTCTGATAATTTTACATATTTTATTAGCAGAAGCATGACCTATTATTGTATCCGTATTAGGTGTTCGTTACTCGTTTGAAATAACTCCCAACAGGAAAAAAAAAAACAATTTAAGTACTTCGGTATATAAGTTAACCGTTTTCAGGGCCGTGGCACTTTCTTTGAAGCATTTATTAGCGAGAAACCAACATATAGTGAAAAAAACATTGATGTGAGAAACTTAGTTTGCGATTTATTTCATTTGTTGGTGATAGAACTGTCGCTTGAGCTTTATCTACAATTATTTTTTCGTCTCCGTTGCAATTTTAATACTTTTTTTTTTTTTCCTAACGCCAGTTGGTTATTTTCGTTGCTTTGAGTTTATATTTATTGGTTTAACTATAAGTGTAACATGCTGTTGCATTGTAGATACACGTTCCATAATCGAGACCATGGGTCGTATGAATAAAGTTGAGCAGGTGCTCAAATGTTGAAAAAGTAGGCAGGTAATAAGCGTTCTTGAGAATAAAACAAGACACATCTCACTGACTTAATCGCGGGCGTGCTCACGCTCTGAGGGAGTGCTCAGCGCGCTCAACTAGCACCTCCTCAAGAGAACCTACTCAACTGTATTCATACGACCCCCATCTCGTAATTTAATTTATTTCCGTTCTATCATACGTGCGCTGTAAATCCTCATTTTCCTTTCGCACACCTGTAGACTCGTTACTCGATATTTCTTTATCTTACTATGGGCATAGCGGGCGTACGGGCATATGGTACACAACGTTCACAATTTGCTTCGTGACAGAAATGCCAAAAAAAAAAAGTCGAATGTTTCAGTCGCGCTTTGTGAAAGCGCTAAAGGATCTGCGTTACGTCCAAAACACAATGCAAGAAGCTAACAGATTTTTCTAAAAGGAACTTTAATCGAAGCTGGCTTGGTTTGTGTGCAGGTACTAGATTTCACGAACTTTTGTTTCTCTTGTCCACATATTTTCAAGTTTCCGTGAAAGAGTGACCAAAATGTGATAAACTTTCTTTGACAAAGTGTTAGAAGAGTCAATATCCATGCACATTATAGCGCACTTAGTAACATCAGAAGGTATTGAGTTTTTATGATTATCTTGAAATTATTACGTCACCTTCTTCGTTACATTTTCGTAAAGTGTTTGTAAATTTGTACACTCGTTAACATAAAATTATCAGGGATATGTTGGACACGTGTCTGTTAAATTATCGAAATTAGCCAGCCACTCAGTACAGTATTTTCCTTTGTGTAGTAAGTGGATGTTCAGCTTTTAATTGGTGCTAATTGACTCCTACTTTCTGGATTTATTCAATTTATTAGCAACAAGTTGTTCGGATCCCAATGTAATCGCCTTTAGTCTTTTTGTGCATATCTATGTTTGTGAGATTTCAACTTATTCGTTTCACCTCAAGCCAGTGTTAAGTGCGTTGTTTCTGTTGGTTTATGTTGGTTAGTTTCTTTGTTATTTTCTCATATAAATGGCAAATAATAGTTTTACTTCAACGATTTTCTTTTTGTGAAGACATTTAGAAACCCCCTTTCGACTTAAAAATAAATGGTTAAATCTAATAGAAAATATTAAAATGTATTTGGAATTCTTACAAACTTAACATGTAACAAAACCCGTGACTTCGTAATTCATAGAATTGGTACACTTCTGGTGACAAGTTATCAAAAAACTTTGCAATTCGAAAAAAGAACGTTTTATGTGATGGAACGGTGACTTGATGAAGCGTTTTCTAATAAACGTAAATAAGGGTACTGCAACCATGTTTTTTACAGTGCAGCAAACTGAGTACCTTCCATCGTACCATGAATTTTTCAATGTAATCTTTTTTCTTGCGAAGAATGCAAATAGGCTTTTCGACTCATAGGTAAGAAACTGTACAAATTCAAAAGGTTCATTCAAGAGTTTACAAAAGATTTGCTTAAAATATGTGTACGAAATTTATCAAGTACTGATGATATTTAGTTTTGGAAGAAATATGTAATTTAAATGTCCGTAGGATTTTGAGCTTTGAAATTTTACGGCTCAGTCAGTGCTTGGTGTAAACACAAATTGAAAAAGCTAAGGTCATGCAGGCTATTGAACCTTGGCCGTTCCATTGATAAGACGTAATATATATTTAACTGGTATCTTCTCAGAGCAGACACTCCCTGAAATGTGTGAGTTTCCACGGTCGCGTGCCTACAGTCGCTCTGCTTGCTTCTTTATGGCTGCAGCGAACAGACCTTGAGCAAGCATTGAAACAGCCCAAATTTGTTTTCGCAGTTGTTACATTAATACCACGGTCCGTAAACTCCTCTGCTCTCGTTTATTTTGCAAATTTATATCGTGGGTGTTTCAAGAATAGCTTGTGAATAATAATTCATTGTTTTAAGCCGTGGATGGATTGATGGTTCTTACCGCTCATAGCTTAGTATTGTGGCTCCAAGATGTAGTAGTGATGTAAACCGTGGCACCATCAAGGTTTTAGTGGCGGGGGGATAGATTCTGCGATGGTTTGCCATTGCCTTTTGCTATGTGAAATGGACCAGGCCCACCAAATACTGGGGAAAAAAATCTTAAGAGCAGACGTCGGGAAGCGAGCCCGGATTCTCCGGATGAGAGACATTGCCGCTGCTCGCTGAACTACGAGTATTGTTACTATTTTGGTTGTGTGTTATTTAATGTGTTAATACATTATTTTTTGTTATGGGAGGCCGTGGTGGTGTAGACTACCAGCGGGGTCACCAGGATTTTCACATGTGGAAACGTTGCATAACGTTGCCGTTGGCCGGCGTGTTTTTTCGGGGCACTTCCGTTTCCCCCGCCCTTGCATTCAACCGATGCTCCCTCTCCACCTCATTTCACATTCACTGGCGCTTAAGACCACGCTATTAAGCACCGACCGAAACCCCTCAATTTGTTTGTTGTACGTTATATTGCATATTTTACGTATGTGTGATGACGTAGTTAAAAATTCGGCGTAAAACTATTTGGCATTTTATATGCCATTAATGTCTCCCTCTCTGTGGTATAGACTGAAAACAAAGTTACGAACGTAAGGGTGTGATTAAAACATGCAAGCAGGGTGCTCATTTGATGGAAAAATATAATACGTAAATCACATCAGTGTGTTGATATTCCTCTTGTGATACTTTATGCCACCATGGTGCTTAACGCGTGTTACAAACTAACTGCCAGCACATGCACCTCTTGTTAGTGCCTTAGAGTACCGGTTTTTCTCGTGACTTGCGTGATTGGCTCGTGCAGCGAGGTGCCCTTGGGTCGTGATTAAGGCTGTTCTCTACATCTGACACACTTATTTTTGCCTTCACAGCGCTCCCTGAAGAATCTAGTTGCGTGCCGGCGTTGAGTCCACTTTGTAGCTGATAAATCTCTCGACTCGTATCTGTAAATTTTGTTCTACGCGGTAGTACAAAGGTGAACGCTCGGAGACTCGCCTTAGACTAATCCGACTCCTGATTTGGCCATATAATGGTTTTATCGTTCAAATACTGACTCTGCGTATTAATTGTATTGTGTTTGTCTAACCAACGAGAATCCTTTGCTTATACACCACGGTCGCGAACGAACACGCAGTCAAAACAGTACAATTCTAGTCCAAATCATAAGTCGTGGCTGTTAAATACGAGTAACTTTCGTAAAATATGTATGCCAGATATTTTTTCTTGCTGAATTTTTCAAATCATGTTATTAATATTAATTTTCCAGCTGTCGCAAGTATCTTCGTTAAAGAAAAAAGTTGCAATCTAGTCTTGTTCCGGTCGTGTATCGTCGAGGGCGCGTATCTTCCCTGTCTGAAGGTTAAAGATTCGAGCATCCTTGGGCCGTAGGTGTGTGTGACATTTTTTAATTCCATATTCAGAATTCGAGCCGCCGAGCTGCTAGTTGTATGGTATTCACTGAAGACGTTAAGGGGACTCCCTAGAAAAACAATATTAAACGCCTCAAGGTCACATCTGACCATAAAGAAGCATTGCGACGGCAATGGAAAAATAACATAAACAATCTTCGATTGTGTTCTGTCTCCTCAGAATTTTAGGCGGTGACTATCTGGTTTTAATACAGCAATCTATTCAGAAAAGATAACAGCATTGTCGCTAAAGTTTAAAACACTGTTTTACAGAATAATAAATATCGTAAACAGGGTTACTTATGGCGATTTTTGCTGGCTTTTGACGCTTTTCAGCGACTACATTTGTGTCATAATAACCCAATTTATAAATAGGCAACAAATTATGGGATTTAATTTATTTCCTGAAAAAAGATTTACATTTAAATATTCCATAGTTTTTTTTTATTAGAATAGACGCAACCGCTTACAATGAGACCCATATACAACTAAGGTGGCGTCGCAATGGGCATTAATGCTTGTAAATTCTGTTCACGATAAAGTGAGCACTTTTGAAATCAACCTTTGAAAAATCTCACTGTCCCTAACTACATATGTTTTAACTGGCACAATGAACGGTATTCATCCTGTAAATTTGGTAACGACGAAAGAAAAGTAGTTGCATGTTTTTAAATTAAATGAAAATTGTTACGAAAAAATTTTAGCATACTGTAATTTTTACGTTTTGCTTTCTGTATACAATTGTACTAATTAGAAAATTTGTAATTTATTTACTTTTCCAATATTATCACAGTTTTACTTGACTGATGCATGAATAAAGTGACCAGGTCCATGTCAATGTTAATTTTACATATGGTGGAATAATACATAATGTGCAAACAAGGAGATCTTAATCAGGGCTTTCTAAAGTGCTCAGTTTACCGTGAACAGCCTTCAGTAATAATGTAATCTAAACTTGGGGGAAGTGTCACCCATGGAGAAACGGGGCTAACTTTGATTTAGGCAGATCCAAACTTGTAAATTCCTTGTAATATGATCGTGTAATATCTCACTCAGTAGTGGACGAGGATATTTTGGAACTAAATTCCAGATGTAGTACCGATAAGTACTGTCCACATGTATGTCAGTTGTCTGTAAGTGCTTCACTAGCACAATTCTAAAGTAGTACAGAGAAACTGTGCAGACAAGGAACTACGATTGATACACGAGTAAACAATAACTATCCTTGATTCGTAGTTAGTTGGTTTTTGGTATAAACTATGTAATTTATATTTTTTCTGACTTTAAATATAGAATATTGTAGAAATTATTACTATACTATTTTGAAATATGGATCGATAAAAATGCTTTGCTAAATTGATTTTCAGCTAAAGTTAATATAAAGGAATTTCAGTATAATAAACGTATACGTTTATTTCACATAGAAATAATCATTAGGAAGTTAACAGTATATATATATAATAGTAGTATTTTATTTTATTTTTGTACAAAATGAGTAAGCTGCTTTTTTTTGTGAAAATATTTGTTTATAATTATTTCTCTCCTATCAGTCCTGAACGCGTGATAACTTTTAAAATTCACATCGGAGATGTATTAGTTAAGAGTAGGGAAGGGAAATGTTTTCGAATCTGCGCTGTTGTGTGAAATTATTTGACAGTTTTTTGTGGAAACATGAGAAATTAAAAATTCTCGTAATAATGTGGCATTAACATATGATCCGGGTCATGTGCGAACACATGTTGTATTGTTTACGCAAACAACATATGTTAGATGTGATGGGGACATAACATTTGTGATGTGTGTCATTGATTTCATACACATCTTGGGTAGTTGTTTCCCATCGTGGGAAGACAAACAGGACTTGGAAGGTGTCCGTGGCCCCCGTTTAGTTAGCTTGTTAAGCCAGTTTAACTACAGTGGAAATATAGATTTGACTTTATTTTGGACAGTACTCCGAGAAAACCCCCACAAGGAATGTAAGAGCGTGAGAAAATAAAGGAGACCGGGAGGACTCTGAGAAAACCCCTCACACAGAATGCAAGAGCCTGAAGTGGGTCATCTAAGATGGCCGACATTGACAAGGAATGACAGCAGTTGTTTTCCACGTGACGTCATCCAAGACGGCCGGCTTGTCCCCTTGTCCCCCGGTCCACGCCACGATCGCTAGAACCCTTATTTTCCTACTACTACCCGTATTGTACACGACAGCCAGCGCTTGCATAACAGCTAGTATGCGACAGTGTGTATTATAAAGTACTGAGAACTGCGAACTGCTAAAATATTTATTTCCTTTTTCCGAGGCCACTTGAATAGACCACCGAGTGGTCGTTGTATTGTAAATTGAATTTGTAGGAGAAACTACACGTGTTGGCTCGATTTATTGTGACTGGCAGCCATAATTTATGCTGAATTGCATTTCCCGACCATCAGCCCGTAACCGTTCTTCTTTTAGGTTCATTTCTTTACAGGAGTATCGACGTCGCAAACTTTTTGTGTAGTGTATTGTACAGAATCTGCTGCCCTTCAACAGCAATTTTTCTCTCTCATGGTTGCTGAAGACACATGTTTACAGATGTTGCCAACCGGTTTGATCTTATCTAAGACTTTGTGTACGTGGAAATAAAAGACAGGAAGCCCTCATTAAAACACATGTTTTTCTTCGTGTCTTATACACGAAAGTGTCTGGCGTGGACGGAATAATAAATATAAAGCAGTGGTTGGTATTTTATCTTTATTGTAGCATTAATGCTTTACTAAAACATATGTTTCTAAATATATTATCGCCATAAATTTATATTAAATTACAGTTTCATAATGGATGTGTTAATACATTCATTCATGTTGTATATGTGAGAGTATGAAACGTTTTATTGTATTAACTTTAATATCGTTGCAGCAATTGGTGATTAAGTTAAGCTACTTAGTTAAATATCTGGGAGTAGCAAAAACACTCGTGCGAGGCAGAGGTTCAGGCATGTAACTCTAGGAAAGTGATCCCGCAACCACTATTCGAACTCGTGGTAATGAGAAACACTTACGTTTATTTATCTACTCGTAGGAAAGACCTGGTACCTTAAGGGGGAGGAATCCCATACATCTTGGTTTTTTACAAGTCTTCTCAGTTAAAATTTTATTCGCAGTTAAAATTGTATGATCTGGCATTACAAATAAAAGCTTGACATGGCACAGATCACAACTTCAGAGAATGTTTGAAGCCCGTACGGTTTCCGTTATATCTGTACTTTCCCATGTGGGACAAACATTTTTAAATAATGGCGGGACCTTTGATTACGGTTAAAGATGTAAAATGAGTTACGGGAGAAAAATAAGTTGTATTTATGAATAACTGTAAAGATGTTCCGTGTGCGTTGACAGAATTTGTTTTTGAATGTTGAATCTGGAAGTTAAGATATGGAGGAGTATACGTAAATCCAATATGGCGGGGATCTCTCCACCAGACGCAAAGCTAGGAAAACTCATTTTTTACCGCTTTGCGCTCTCAAGAGGGGTTGGCCCGATGCCTTACCCCGACTTCCTACAGGAAGGAAGGAAAACTGGGAATCCCGTAGGAGGGACGCCGAGAATTCTGCGACTATGAACTTCATGTGCGGGAATCGCTACCGGTGGGGTGGAATCGTCTACCACGGACGCTGCCTTCTCACCGAAACCCCTGCCAACACCAGCGGGAAAAGAGGCATCGATCACGCAGTGACGTCACGGGCCGGGAAGAGGATGACCTGCAATTACGTCGGCAGGAAGGTTGTCCGTAGCAGCACCGCGTGAGTGAAGCAGGCATACACTGGCCACCATAGGCGCAGACTTCTGAGTGTTTTCAGAAGGGGGGCTAGTCTCGAACATTCTGTAACAGTGTCCATGTTCATTAAAATCTTCTATCTTTCGTCTCCCCCCCCCCCTCCTGTATTCTTCACCCAATTCTCTCATACTGTGCGTAATATGTTTGTGCATGCGGCTATGCTCGTGTGTAACGCCTATTTCATGTGGGTTAAGGTTTTGCAATATTGCTGTTTTTTGTTATGTAAATATTCACCTGTATGCAAGATAAATTTTGAAAAGAATGAGGCAAGCAGTCGGAAATAAGTTAAAAATACTTATTACAAACTGAAGTAGTGACCAACAGTTGTTTATCTGGCCGGAGGGGGGGGGGACACCCCTGCTGGTTGAAAATTGGAGGGGGTGACTGCTCCCCTTGCCACACCCGACTCCGCCCTTCATACTCGGCCTTTTCCCCCAACTCACTTTGGCGGTGTATCATGGAGCATATTCCGCCGCCAGGAGTGTACTGAATGTTTTGCAGTAACTAGTTGTGAGTGTGCATTGCACCTGGAGAACGGAAAATTAAGGGGATTTTAAACTAAAAAGGGAAAACAGGGAAATTTCAAGGAATTTTCTGAGTGAGAGGCCAGGGGATTTACGTGCTTGCTTAAATGTTAAATGTTCCTCTTGCTGGTTTCTTTGTGAAGGGGTATTTGCTGAATGCATTTAAAATATAGCTAATTAAATGTCTTTGTTGTGTTACTTGATGTGTCATTTTTATGATTCTGTAATTTTGTAGGTGATTGTTGCACTTATCAGAACTGAGACTCTAGTAAAATTGTGTTTGAAAAGGCGCAAAATATAAAATATAGTAATTCATTATAAAACGTGTTTCTTAAACGCAAGAAGAACGCCCTGTGATGTATATAAAATTTATATAAGGATTATTCCTAAATAAAGCATACGTTATATGACACCTTTCCGCCTACCACATTGCACTCGTATACGTCGGCTGGTCAGTTGAAGTGCTGACATTTCTAGTACCATACAAATATTTTCAAGCCGGAAAATATAATTTGCGTAAAAAAATTAGGACATGTATTAATAGGGAAATGTCTGACAGACATACTTTTGCACGTTTAAGCACGTATTACATGAATGTTTGTTAAAATTCCTAATTGAATAGCTAATCAGGAGAACATAATTTCGTATAAACATTTTTTATTAATGCACAATGCTTCAACTAAATCAAATGTTTATAAAAATGAAGTCCTTCGTCATCGATATAGGTCAAGGGGGAAAATGTGATCGAGGCATGGAGAATCTAATCTAGCTGGAAAAGTGAGTCAATTTAGTTTTTGGTTCTGTGTAGCCATCCTGTAGTAATAAAGTATAACCATTTCATTTGTGCACGAAAGTGTATCAGGACATCAGTTTTATGGGCGAGGGATTGGCAAGGTTTAGGGGGGGGGGGCGAACCAAATACATATCGCGTATGCTAGTCAGGTTATACTATCTCGTGATCAAACCCACTGGGTAGTATGCGTAAGTAAAATTATTGTATTTTACCGTGCCTATATGTGTGTTAGAAAGAGATACAGGATCTATCCAAATTAGACCGACATATTTCGGCAGCAGGTTAATAACAAAAAAAAAAAAAAAAAAAAAAAAAAACTTGTTCCAGAAATTAGCTAGATGTTTCCTACCAAAAGTGTATGTACANGGTATACACATTTGAAGTTAGACCTGGAGCACTAGTTTATTACAGTACGCAGTGTTCCATCTTGATTATTGTCTCCAATATTTGTAATAAACTAGCGCTTCAAGTCCAACTTCAGATATATCTAATTTGGTACTTCCTATTGATATATACTGCAATTTGCATCTCTAACACCCCGGAGTGTTCCTAACTTCTTGTGTATAGGTTGATTCGTAATACCGAGTACTGCTGTCGCATAATATTTTTTCCCCGCTGAAAGGATGTTAATAGCTAATTAATTTACGTGATAAATGCTTGACATGTAATTTACACGATTGCCTTCCTCTTAAAAAAAAGTGTTAGTAGATCTTTCATGAAATAGCTCATATTAAGCTCACGCACCTGAATAGTTGG
Organism: Clitarchus hookeri; assembly: GCA_002778355.1. Lineage (NCBI taxonomy): Eukaryota > Metazoa > Arthropoda > Insecta > Phasmatodea > Phasmatidae > Clitarchus > Clitarchus hookeri. The sequence continues at coordinate 566,137 of NQII01000330.1, read as the reverse complement.
CTATTTAAAGAAATATGGCTTGCTGTGACGTGCGAGGTGTAAATCTAAAGACTTGCGAAATCCGTAAAAACGGGTTAATCTTACGAAATATGTAAATTATTTTCTGTAAAGCGCGTAAATTTTAACATGTGTGTGTATATTTTGACTTCATAAAACTGTTTATTTGTGCGATTTCAATATTTGGCGTTTATTATTTACTGTGCATGTCTTTGGAAAAAATATACCAACGTCACTAGTGCATAAAATATGAAAATGCCGACATGTCTCAGGTAAAGAATACCACAGTCAACATCCTACTAGTAATTGTTTAGGTGAAAAAATACGACGTGAAAAATGTTGTGCTGACATTATATTGCATGGTTTTAAGACATGCAATTAGTGAATACACATTATTTTTTAATTACAAAATTCTTCATTCAGAATTTTAAAAATATATATATATATTGTTTTGTTTAGAATATAAAATAAATTTTTCTGTATTAAATCATAACAATTTTTTTTTTGTTAAAGTTTTAATTTGTGCATAGCTGAACGGCCCAAAAAATTGTGCTTTAACAAATATTTTTTCATAATTTTGGCAGCAAATACTAAAAGATAAAAATAATGAAATGATCATACGAATTATTTTTGTCTAGCTGAGTGTGTTATGATAAATTACCCCCGAAATTCAGATAGCTTCCCTTAGGAGGATTATTCCACACTACAGTTCTTCAAATATTTGGACAATCATTTGGCGTTATTGATCCTTTTGGGAGAAAAAACAGCGTATAAAATAGTCGATAGTCTGTGATACTAATTTTTATAAATTAGAACCGTTTAGTTTTCTTGATTTTCCTTGCCGGAAAGAAAAAAAATGTGGTGCCACATTTGCCGGGATATGTTTAGTGGCGTCTTTTTTCTTCCCTGCCAGGCGGTGAGGGCCACCCACAATGCCTGGCCAACCTTGGCGGTAGATACTGGTTAGTAAGCGAGCCCATGCTGATACGAGCCGCGTGGTAGTGCATACTGAGATGGGCTTACTGCGGCGCGTGTTCGGACAGGACGCAAAATGTCTGCGCGAGAGCCGACTATAATCGGACGGCTGCGGGCAAGCATTAAGACGCCTCCCTCGTAAATTTTTTTTTTTTAACGCAGGAAGGTCACGTTCGGCTGTAAGGAAGCATTGCGACAACGATGGAAATTTGCACAAACAAGCTTCGCTTGTGTTCAGTTTCCTCGGAATTTTAAACTGTGACTATCGGGTGTTTATTGCAGCAATCTGTTCAGAACATATGCACCATTGTCGCCATAGTTTAAAACGCCGTTTAACGGAAGTATTTAATATCTTAAACAGAGGACTAAATACTGCTATTTTAGCTTAATTTTAACCTTTTTCAACGAACGAATTTCTGTTTAAATTACCAAATTTATGAATTTCCTACAAACTATCGGCTTTCATTTCTGTTCTGAAAAAAAAAAACCCCTTCGAATCACACGACTGCTTACAATGTGAGACACACATGTTACTGGATGGTAAAAGGGGGGGGGGGGGGCTTTNATCGCAGCTCATTAGAATTGTTAAATTCAGATGACGTAATCACTTAAGTGAACAAATGCAAATACCTCGTAGAGCCTAGACAGTTTGCAGGTAAGTCAGAAGCTCAGCTCCAAGTACATTCATAAGACAATCGTGGAGACTTCAGAAATACGCGCACACCGTCTTAACGTTCGTTGCAGGAGACGAGTTTTTAAGTTACATCATAACCAAACAAAAAGTCAATGAAAGTAAAAATTGCTTGATAGACTGGCCTATTTTTATGAACGTATTTCCCTAACAGTAACTATAACCACAGGCCAAAATTAAGCCAATTATTTTAGGACAAAATTGTACAAAATTTATTTTTAAATCAAACCAACAGATACATTTAAAATTAAGGTTTCATGCAGTATTGTGAGCACTTAGCATTTCAAATATGTAGTGTACAAAATATTGAATGTTCTCCGTACCATAATTCAAAATAATAAATTTTAAAATTCTTAAAATACGCATAATGCAAATTGAAACGTATGAGAAAATGTAATGTGTAACTTTTCATTAATTTTAAGCATAAAAGTGTAGCAAGCGCCAATGGCTTCAAAAATGTGTGATTGAGAGAGATTTGGGCGCGCTCCAGTATTAAGAGATCTTCAGGCGTCGGATGGCGAAGTGTGCCGGAGAATGAGCAGCGACAANGGGGGGGGGGGGATTATCATCAAACGCAGCTGTAAGTTTATAGCATTGTTCATGGTGATTTTTCGCACACACTGAAAATTATTTTTCGGACCATCCCACTACTCCGAGTATCATATTGAAATGTTTTACATAAATTCGTTATTACGTTCTGATATCTTCTGATGAGGCAATACTCGTAATACTGCCTAAAGCATCATGATTACATTATAGGACAGTAAGTTATGAACATAACTGTTTATTGTGATGTGCGATGAAAGGTATTAAAACGAAGCTCTTGACTTCATTGTAGTATTCTAAGTAGTTTCTTACGTAANATTGTGATGTGCGATGAAAGGTATTAAAACGAAGCTCTTGACTTCATTGTAGTATTCTAAGTAGTTTCTTACGTAACCTGTGTGGCATAACCTAACCTAACTCAACCAGACCTTCCTGGTTACTTTTCTAGGCATGATTCCTTTATTTCAAGTAAAACTCGTCTTTGTTCAGCTCTCAAGACCTCAATTTTAATAGCCGCCGAAATATCTTCACTCCGCGTCTTGGAAAAATAGAATGTATATAATTAATGGTCGGAACAGAAAGCCTTGTGGTTCCATAACTGTGAATGAAAATACCAGGTAGTTGTTTACGGCCAACCGCAAGTGCTAGGTGACCCTGTCGACCACCTTGAGTTGAACAAGTACGATGCATTTGCCGCTGTACGTCAGGAACACTCGACGTGTACCCCTCCATCCTGCTCTGAGAGGGTTACAGCAGAGTCTAGAAGTAAGCTATATATGTATAGTCTTGTTACGCGCTCGCTGCTTCGCATCCCGCGCGAGCGAGTGGAGGTGAAAGGCAAAGAAGTTATATGACTTCTCGGCGGTAAGTCAATGGAATGTTTTGTATGACAGGTGAGTGAACCGCGTATCTGTTACAAAAAAGGGCCGACATGACAGTCCCTTTTGCGTCGCGCGCTGCTGATCCTGGTTGTATTGAATTTATGCATTGATCTGAAGAATTTTCTAGTGGCTTGCTGCCCTAGTTTCTCTAAGCGTGACTCGGGGTGCTTCGAACTTTCCAGGTCAAGGCCAGCAGAGTATAAAAATGCGACGGATCTCCGGGCCGGAAGTTGTTGAATGGATGAGTGGCTGAGATCCGAGCGATAGACGAAGAGAGGTGAGAGAAGTGACCAGCGGAAGGGAAATCTGAGACTGCGAGTATCAAGCAGTGAAGAGTGCGGCTGGCAGGCTAAACTATTTGACTAGATGCGTGAGTGAAAGACATTACAAATGATGGCAACAGACAGACTGAACGTGTGTTAATGATGAGTATGAGTTAATTGACTGTCGCCAAACAGAGACTTTTAAGGACGTTAATTAGATTTGAAATATACATTAAATATTGCGCTCACAGAGAAATAAAAAGAGTAAGAGTGGAGGTGTATAATTTAGTGCTGTAAGTAATAGCTTTGTAAATAAATTAGAAATCAAATGTAGTTATTTTATTTTTATTAAGACCTCTATCCCTCACGAACTCAGATACGCCCCTCCGGTGGCCATTTTATAGTATTTGCGGTTTATTCACACTTTTTGAATCAAACCTTTGAAAAATCACACCATGTATGACATGCTTGGTTGTTTCCTAAATATGACACTTATCACAAGCGTTTCATACTTCTGTTAACATACCTTATTTTGAATGAAAATTGTACGTTTAGTTATGTTTTATTTTAAAATAATATTTAATTTATGCTCAATAGTAATAGACGCTGGGAGAAAATAGGTGTGTTGGTAATGCCTAGTAAGAAACAGTTCTTATGTAGACTAAGTATTATTACACTGAGTGCGCACGAATGCGATGCGTTGTCCCTTTGGTGTAAATTTCTATACTTGGTTAAGCTTTGTTTGCTTAAGGCAGAGGAATGTCCTGGAAATAGAACTTCAGCAGGGCTTCAGAAAAGTTGGATGTAACCGTGAATGGACTTCTACATATGATGTATGCGAAGCAGAGTCGTAGGCGTGGGCAGTGGATCCGCGTGGGCGGAGAACTCTGCGAGCTCCGAAGTAATTGCGGCTGGTAATGAACTTGCCGACAGCTCGGCGCGGTGGCTCGTGAAATACGGTGGTGGGCGACGTGCGGATGGATTTACTCCTCCGCGTCGCCGATCGAGCGAGTGCTCTTGCGGAGTTTTATGACGGGTTGTCGCGCCACCTCCGGCCCGCGTGTGCGCGCGCGCCTCTCGCACCAGAAATATTTACTGCTGGCCCAATATTTTCGCAGCATCGCGCGTGTGTTCGGGAACAAGAAGGAATTAAAAAAGTCAACACATTTGCGGTGTCAGCCAACGTCAAAATTTATAGTCCTAAAAAGTGACTTAAAAGCAGCATGGAAATGTACAGCGCTAAACGCGCAGAATCGACGGGGGAAAAAAAATGTGGAGCTAGGTGGGATAGTATCCAACCCCTGGACGACAAAGGTGAGGTCAAATAATCGAGGTCATTGAAATTCACAGATCAGGGGCATCGGCAATCATGGAAATTGGTAGTCCGAGAAGTACAATCAAAAGAGGTGGTCGGTATTGTACGAAAAAAAATTGTGTTTCAGGAGGAGTGTGCAAACACCAAAAGAATGAAAAGTTAACTTCGGTATATGCTCCTTCATGCATTCCACTTATGACAAAATCTTACCTGGTACATTAGTGGCCAGTAATTTCAGACAGTTTGGTTACGCATACTATTAAGATGGCACATAAATCTTCGGTAGAAGCAAATCTACCAACACAGATAGATTACACTGAAGGAAAGGTCCCAATACAAATACGAAAATTGATGACCTCATAAAGCTCAAACCATTCATTCCAGGTCAGTATGAAGAGTTTTATATTGAAATTGGTGAGTGGCCAACAGTAAAAAATATTGATTTCAACATTCAAGATAAATATAACCGTATGAATTCAGCCAGAAAACAATATTTTTGGAGAGAAAAAGTTAGATATATATATATATATTATTGTGAATATGTGCCATTATTTTGCACCTACAGGCGTATTCAATGCAGTTTTTAGTGGGTTGTATTAACACTAACAACCACTGTTTTTTGTGACCACGTAAAATAAAATGTATTAATTAATCTAGGAACTCTTTCTTATCGCGTATTTTCTGCTTGTATAACGTGCGTCGGCAGTGCACCCAGAATAGCCAATGTAATATTAACTTTTGTTCGTTCGTGCATCAGCTGATACAGGATTTTATAAATGGCACTTTATTTGTTTCGTATACATCAAGTTACCACTCGCTGACAGTCAGAATCTCGCCAACTTATATGAGACAGACCATACACTGGCAATGTTTGGACCAAAACGTTTTGGATGTTTGAACTATTGAACTATACTATCCTCTCTAAACTATCCAAACGTGCGGCGATTTACAGTCTAGCCTGTCACCAAATTAACAGGCAAATTTTACTGATGTTCAAACTTGTGTAAAAAAAATTCTTCTGCGTTATTATGTATGGATGGCTAAATGGGCGAGTATAAGTGTATGATGGATGTGACTTAAGGGGTCCTAGAAAAATATTATCTTTAAAATTAGTGTTTCCGCGTATATGCGTATTTGAGTAAATACACGTTCTGAGAGTAAGACTTTCCCAGGAAAAGTAAAAACCATTATATACAGCAACTACTTTTTACTTTTATCCTATTAAATCATGTTCAGAGAGAGAGAAAAAAGTAATGAAAAGTGTTAAAGTAACATTTCTTGGGCTTTCGTGTGCAGTTTCCGCAAGGGAAAGAAAAAAAAACTACAAAGTGGCATCTCTAGTTTAATCTGCATAGCTTTTTGTAATATTCTCCTGTTACAGATCTAGTTGGTAACAAATTCAGCTTACCGGGAATGCATATCGCAGACGCAGTGCTTCCTTATGACCAGACGTGGCTCTGAGGCTTTACAATGCTTTACTATGGATTCCCCTTGACGTCTCGTTGACAAGTTCATTAGAGAAGGATCCTGTGGTTCGATAGCCAGGATTGGGGAAGCAGACCTCCACGGTCTGCAGGAAGGAACAAGCACAGCATTCGCTTGTAGAGACTTCGGAAAATTACTGAAACTGATATCAGGATGGCTGGACAGGAAATCGAATCCCCGCTCCTTCCGAATGGCGAGCCCGTTGTCATCACTGTCTCATATAGCTCAGTGGCGTTTCAATTACGTACTTTTTGTAATCGTTGAATAGCGAGTGATTTTATTTACAATGGGGTAATGCGAGTTGCGCAGTAGCAACTCTTGTCTGCTAATAGCACTATCAAAAACAACGTGGATAGGATTTGAGTTTAAACCACTGTTTATGTAAGTGCGTGTTTTGAAATGTGAGTGCATTTTCTCTGGCCGCGTTATAATACAGAATACAATAATACAGAATGTATCTAAATTAACCGACAAACAAACTTGGGCTGCGGGTTAACGACGAAAAAAGGAGAAAATTTACACGATTTATGATCTGAAGTGTATACTAAGGGCGGTACACATCTTTGAAGTTTGACTGAAGCACTAGTTTATTGCAAATATTGCAGAAAATATTTTAAGAAGGAATATTGAGTTTCTGGGTGATATTTACCGGGACAAAGATCTGTAAACACCGCAACACCTATGTCGCTTTCATCAAGTTATTTAATAAAAAATAATCATGGTTACTATACTTATTTCGACGTAATCTACAAGACGCTGTTGTTGCATACTTGTGAATTAAGATGGATTATCAACCCTCATCCGCATATCACAATTAACTTTACACATCCAGACACTCAGTCTTCAATTTCCAGTAGTTGTATTAAACTAGTGCTTCAGGTCCAACTTCAAAGATATGTACATGCCCTTTTCCTGCCTGATTTAGAAACATCCAGTATAATTAGGGTAGTCGAAATATTCTACTGATATAAATTGGCAGGTCTGTTGAAAATTCAAATGAAAACAAACACGTTCATCACTGTTGACCACGTGACTTTGGCAGTTCTTTTGGCGATCAGTGAGTCAATGTTTGGGGACTTTGCGCAGAAGACGAAAATCGGTGAGCCTCATGTTTGTCTATGGTTAATGCCCCTGCATCGACGCAGCCATTTTCAGTCAAGTGTTTTGCTTGTTGCCTACGTGACAGGTATGCCACTTTGGTTTGAAATGTGAAAGTTTGATTTCTCTAAAACGCCGCGGCTTTGGTTATAAGCACAAAGCTGTCATATTTAAAATATCAATAATGCATCGGCGTCATGAAATTTAATGCAAAACGACAGCAACCCCGTTAATTTCTATGAGGTAATTAGAGGACATGGACAGGTTTGACAATCTTTGCTCATTTGCACCTTGTTCCTACTCAGTATTCCGCCTTAAAAATAATTTGTAATATTCGCAATGCACTAGTAGTTCATTCCTATTTTTAAAGGCATTTACTGTCTTACGAAGAATATAGCCGAAGTTTAACTGTCAACTTCACCTAATCTGTATACCTTTTAATAGTTTTAATGGATAATTTTGAATATCATTACTTACTAGCGAGTATAAAAATTGACTAAGACTAATAAGATTGTAGGGAAAAAAATGTAACTCTGTGACAGTTTGGCAATGCAACTATAAAATGGTATTTGTTTTGCATCCCGTCACTTTCCACTGGGATATTCAGTATTAAAAGGATGATGACATTAATTACGGGTAAATGTAAGTAATAGTTAAAAAGCAAATAAAAAATAAAAAAAACTTTACATAAATTTTAATATTTTTTATTATTGCTCTTCTCCTTTCCCTTTTTTCTCGGCCGAATAACAGAACGCAATCCGTATTCGCGTTGGTGTGTCCACTATCTTAATATGTGTTTATCAAAGTATATGGTGGTATTTTCAAAACGTGTAATACCATTTGAAAGTCAAGTTGTGCTGCTTTATAAATAACGAAGTAATCTCGATATTTTTTGCTCGCTGGTATAGTATAACATGGAATTAAACAAATGTTCTGTACCGAATAGTCTTCTTGGGCTTTAGGGTCGAAAACTTGAGCACATAATAAACCGCGTTGGGGGATCGTCGATGCTACTATGGCAGATGTTTGCACCCTGATAGGACATTAAGTATCACTGTAATGTTACCTTTTGTCTTTGGTGTGCTATCGTGTGGCAGACCACGTGACTTGATGTAGTAATACCTCCCTTCTCTTCCCTCCAACATGGCACGGTTTGACCCTCTTAGGAATAGTTAACCGAGTTAACGTAAGAAGGCGCCACGGGCAGCGCTTGTAGATCTGCCTTGCGTCGAGTCAGGAACTAGCTCCAAAACGCGGAGAAAAAACTTCCTGGCTTCGTTCCTTACATACTATGTATTTTAATGCGTGATGCGTGAATTAGAAGTAACGTGTGCAGTAAGCGCCAGATATCTGCGAGCTTGAGTAGCATCACAATAGAAGGGGACGTCGCTGACAATTCCTGTAATCGATAAAGACTGTTTTTGAGGGGGGGGGGGGTTGGCTGTAGGTTTGAACCTATTAGTCTGTCACGTTACGTAAAGAATAACAGAAAACATTGTCCATAGTAAGTATACTCTTTGTGTATACTTCCCTTGAGATTTGTAGTCATTTACTGCCTTTTGAAGAGCCTGCCTTCACTATTAACTACATTTATTCAATATTACTTCCGTTTGTATTAAAAAAAAAAATTTATTTTTTTTCTTCGAGTTTATTCATAGGGTTCATTGCCGTATAGTCTATTCGGGGTTTCCTAACACTTTTTGAATCAAGCGTTTGACAAAACACCCCATATATGACGTGTTTGGTTACTTTTTTTGTTTGTCACGTATCAAAAGCGTTTCATACTTCAGTTAACATAAAATTATCTTATTTTTGGTTAAATTAAATTTTTATTTATAATATTTTGTCTTTGAATTATAATATTTCGTTTGCAATTAATATGAATAAAATAGCGAGGAAATAAATGTGTTGGTAATGCCTAGTAAGAAATAGTTCTTACACAAAATATTGTTATACTGAGTGCGCACAAACGCGGTGCGCTGTCACTTTGGTGTAATATTTTAGAGGAATATCCTGGAAGTAAAAATTTAGCAGGGCTTCAGTGAAGTTGGAAGTAACCGCGATGAGTGGGCTATAGTGCACAGTCAGTTACTGCTGTGCTGTGTGCATTGCTAGCGTACGCCTCAGCTCAAACAACGCGTGGCGTCGCGCCCGCCTGTGTGTCGCGCTCTCCCGCCCGCTCCACCGTCGTCGGCAGCGCACTTGGCGGGCTTTAAGCGTGTCGGCGGGCGCGCNCTGCTGCTCTGCTCCGCGATCAAGGACGAGCTGCGCGCGAGTTAGTGCGGGTGTGGTGGTGCGCTGGCGTGTGCGCGTCTCGAGGGATGTAGACACGAGCTTGTGGCTGTCGTGGTGGTGTGTGTTGGAGGCAGGGACAGATGGCGCCTAGCAGCAACGCTTCAGGAGAAGGCGGCACGGTCGTCTGGCTGCACCCCGCGGTCGAGTTCGGTCTCGTGAGGGACGCCCGACCCGTCAAGCTGCCTCCCGCGCCGTCGTACTCGCGCCTCAAGAGGTTCTTCCAGAAGTTCAAGCACTCGCTGCGTAAGCATTCTGCGGCCTTGGAGGCGTCGGTGGTTGGCGGATGTGCACAGTCGTGTGTTATAGGTTGTTCATGGTTAAGTGAGCATTTTTCAAAACCCTGCCCGGGAACTACTTTTCTTCTCATTGTGTATCCTTCTGCCATATGTAAAATTAACGTCGCCCCGTTCGTTCACTTTATTCATGCGCCGTCAAACTAAAACCGTGGAGTTGTTACAGGTGTAAATTTATTCTCTAATGTGTATAAAACAAGAGATACTACTACAGTGGCCATGTATTTGAACATCACACTCTCAACGCAATGCTGTGTTCAGAACTGTTTTTAATTATTCGCTGCCAATTAACTAGGAGCCTGCATGCAAGTGTAGTGTATACGTAGTTATGGAATTATATATATATATATATATATATATGTGTGTGTGTGTGTGTGTGTGTGTGTGTGTGTTTTCAAAGGAGCTCACTTTACCGGAACAGCCTATAAGTCATAATGCATCGTAGAGTTATCACACGCACCTCGTGATACTCTTGACCAGCACGTAAACAAATCCATCATACTGGAACGTAAAAAGATGTTACATCTGTTGTTTGTTTTATTTGAAAAGTCATAAAATACCTACCATGAGTTTATACATATTGGGTTGTGCGTATACATAATGCAGGAATGCAAGGGCGGGAGGAACGGGAATCCCCTTGAGAAAACCCGCTGACCAACGGCATCGTCCGGCATGATTCCCACATGCGAAAATCCGGGAGCGACCCCCGCCGGGAATTGAATCCGGTTTGCTTTTGGTGGGAGGCGAGTTGTTTAACCCACCAACGCGGCCGCCCCCATAACAAAACAAAACGAAAAGGAAACACGAAATGTGCATAATATAATTTTTCATGTCTATGATTTAAATGTTTTTCTATGGAGTAGAAAACAATTTCTGTAAAAAAAAATTTTCTTTAGCGGCGTTAAGTTCGAGAAACAAATGTTTTGTTGATGTTGAGGAAATCTGTAGTAAGGTCAGGAATACCACTAACAGGATTAAGTGTATATAGCATGTCAATATGAATACAGCGTACATAATTTAAGTGTAAAACAATACAATGATATAACAAAAACCATACAGGTGACAGGTTAAATGTTAAGAATTTGTCAGAGGTTATATTTGTTCAAACGATATATTAACACATTTATCACAAAGTTTGGATCCATTCCGTGCTGAATAATTCTTCCGACAAATAGTAGGAGTGTGGTTTTGAATAAGCTTTCAGTTGGTTTAAATAGTTTGGGTTAAGCTGATTGAGACTTTCCAAATGGCGTGGCAAGACATTATTGAATAGTAGCACTCTTCTGGAAAAGTTTTATTATTTCCGTTGCACGCACACATTACAAAATACTGAAAAACAAATATTTAATTTTATTAGGGAATATTTCTGAAAGTTGGGGAGGATGGTAGTTTCCCTTAGGGAACCTAGGCCAACCACTCACAGTCTCACCGACTTGGTTCGAGAGACGACGAAAACTGAATCTGTACAAGGGAGAAAGAGATCATTTTTTGTGGTAACTAAGATGCTCGAGAAATGTTCTAATTGTGGTAGGAAAGAAATCTGCATCTGTTCTTCAGAGGTTCTTGGCTAGGAAAATTAGAAAATCTAAATTCCTCAGCTGCCGATTATGTTGATTTCCTTTCATATACCATGGCTTCAATGTAACACAGTTTTCAGACGATAAGGAGAAAATAAGTTATGCTGATAGACCATTCCACAGGTTTTCTTGTATAGGCAGTTCACGGTTAAGTTAGCACTTTTGACGCCCTAGTTACTTTTTCCTTTCAGCAATTTGTTATCCTTAAACACAATTTTAAAATAAATTTTGTCATGTAAGTAATAAATGCAGTGTATATATTCAACGGCACTCCGAAGTTAACCTCTAAGGCTAAAATAAAATGTATTTATTGACTATTATTCCAAATGAGAAGGGTTTCAAAAGTGCTCACTTTACCGTGAATGGCCAAAAAAAAACAACAAATCCTGTTTGCGTCGGTGCAAGTTCTCTAAATTTGTGTTGTATAGTAGACTGGTGTGATAACAGCACGTTTATATATTCTTGTTTAAATTGAGTTTTAAAAATAAAATACATTGTTACTCACCACAGCTAACTTTAATAAAATTATAAAAATGTTATTTATTGTTAATGTCTTGATTATGCTAATGAACTCAAGTGTTTCGACCTACGGGAATTTTATCTCAACTATAGTTGACGTTAGGCTACATTTAGTACATTTAACGGTAACATTTTGAAAGAAAATTGTACTTTGTACCGTTTAGCGTACGATATCCTTTCCGGGAAAGCTTTCTGTTCGTGTTTAGATCATTTAAATGCTTATTTTTTTGCTGTGAAAACGCTGGTGTTTTGTTTGCGTTAGTAAAAAAAGAAGTAAATACTTGTCATATCTAAGTACGATAAACATTTACAGCAATTTGTGTAATAGTGTTTGCCCACCAGCCACGAACTTATCGCTGGCTTTGTTGATATTGATTTCCGTCCACTTGTGGACTGAGATCGTGACGCCAAACACACACGCCACATCGATATTTACGCGTTGTTGTTCAGTCGGAATGTAGGCAACATACTGTAGTCCGTTTCGGGCGATACTGTATTTCCCATTCCCTTCGGAGAAACCGAGACGAACTGTTTTCTTCTAATGACGACGGCGTAGGTACGTTTGCATTCGCGACAGTCACTCTCGGGCCGTCGTAGCGCAATAAGGAAAACGAGGGAGTCGCTTCGTTCGGCGGATATTAGTTTTTGTTTTAAAGAACCACCGTGTTCTCTTTGCGAACAGCAGAACTTCTGCTAAAACTGATTATGACTGAAGGAAGAAGAATGTTTTGTCTCCGTAATCTTAATTTATCAATCGGTGCAAATCTGTTAAAGTATATGCAGCTAACACTGCTATTGGCACCCCATTTTTTAATTGGGGGAGGGGGGCGAATACTTTTCTAGTTTTTTTTGTTAATTCGCACATGTGTTGCAATTTCCTCGTTTTCTGTACATTTCTTACAGCAGTCCTCACAATAGCGGTGTTAGGCTTGGTCTCTCGTAGACACTTAGTGCAGGTGCCCTTGAACTCTTGTAATCTGATGTAACTTGACCTCATCTACGTACGAGAGTAGCGTGTGTGTACGTGTTATTCACTGGAAGAGACGGTATTTAATGAAATGTTGAGTGTTCCCGTGATCAGTGTTCTGTATCGGGCTGAAGCTTTATTGTGGCTACACCGTGTAGTCTCATGTTTTTTTTTTTTTTACTCGCGTGCAATTTGGAAGAAGTTGATTCATATTATTGGCGTTGACAATTATACATTTTAATTTCAGACATTAATGATTTTTGGGTTGCAAAAGTTAAATTTTATTTGCTCCGTGTGTGTGTGTATGTGTGCGCATACGTGCGTGTGTGATATTAGCCTATAGATATTGCATACCGGTATGCACAAATCAAATATAGTTCCATTGTAATTGCATATTAGCATTTAAAAATCCTAACTGTACTGTTTACGCAGCATACACAATAAAAAGAACCATTTGCAAAAAAAACTAAACAAAATAAACTTGAAATGGTTTTGTCATTTTAAAACATACTTATCAGAGGCAGTTTTACATAAATGGAATAACCAACATAAATAAAATGTGCTCCAAAATTTCATTAAATGATTTTTAAAGAATACAAAAAAAAACCCTTGACTGTGTGAGTTACAAATGTAAATTGTTTTATTTATGTCATGCGTGAGTTTTTATATTAATTAATTTTTGAAAAGGAAAAACAGTAAATATTTGGTTTTTGGCATGAGACTATGCAAAAACTATGCAGGCTTATTTTTATCAACTGGAAATGTAGCCTATAAAGCCAAGTTGAGCGGTGTTAAGGGAAAATATAAAATACTGCAATAATGAGTGTAGGTGTAAAAAAGTGAACGATCTAACTAAAGCCTTCCAAGAGCAACTGTTCTCGAACTGTACTGCAGTTCTTGTAGCGAGTTAATGAGGCCTCTTGTTTGTTAATCTTGGCGGAACTGTGCTTGCTTCCGTTCACTTGATAGCTTTGTGTGTCGTGTTTGTACTCGTGCGCCACTTCGACTACGCGGTAGTCGTGTTTCAAATGTAACGTTATACACGATGCCTCGTGCTACCGCCCCCATTTGGTTTGTTACGTAAGTTTATTTTATTGTCGTCGTATGTGATGCAATGCCGATGTCACTAATCGGCGTTTCTGATGATGATCGACTTATATTAATCCGTATCGTACTACATGCAATTCCTTTCTTTTTAAGCTGCCTCGTAATTGTACAAATGCTTGGATTGGAATGATAAGTTTTCAATCGTAACGTTTCTAATACATGGTACTGCTTGAAATAATATAATATGCTCCCGAGACTTTTCAGACACTTGTTTGATAGAAACTAATTTACGACAACTTAAGTGATTGTCAGTTTGAATTTGCGTGATTTAATGTAGTTTTTGAAATTATTGAGTGAACACTATCACTGTACTTACCTCTGTAACCGCCCTTAGAAAGTAATAATTATATTGTATAGAATATTAAGAATCTTAAAAATTCATATCCTGTTAATTTGTAACCAACGTGGCTTCCAGTATACCGAATTGAACAAGGAAATACTGCTAACATTAACCTAAATGTGAACTGGCTATTGTCTATTTAAAGTTACTCTAGCTCTTAAAACACACAATTTTAGCTATCCATTTGCATTGCTTGTATCTACAAAATTGACTTTGTGAGTATTGATAGGCGCATTATATATTCGTACATACGTTTTAATCTATTTGTACTCGGTTGTATGTGCTACAAACTTGAGGAATAGGTTCCGTTGAAGACAGTAATAGCCTCTGCACTTGGCACTTTTCAGCACTTGTCGTGGAGTGGAGAGATTGTGGCGGCTAACATCATGGTCTTTAGAGCCGATGAGGGTGAAGTGAGGTGAGTATAGAGCAGCGTTAGAAACTGGAGATCCCCGAGAAAACCCTGACCAGCGACATCGTTTGGCGCGATTCCCACTTGGGAAAAACCGGGAGCGACTCCGCCGGGAATCGAACCCGAGTCGAACCTTGGTGGGAGACGAGTAGTCTAACCACTACACCACCGCGGTCCCTACTTGTATTGGAGTGTGGGGCGTAACATCAGACTTCCGTTGTCTCTTAAAACACCCAAATGTCTCGTTTGTTTCTTTGTGCGATGATAATTTTGCAGTTTAGTACTAAGAATTAACTGTGGTTGATGAAGTCGCAGAGCTTTGTATGCAAGAGCTGTCATCGGTTTCAGACGTTTTATAGTTTTTTTTCGACTGTTAGTTATATTTAATGTTTGGCCCTTAGTAACGTATTTCATTTGGCGCCTATACTTTATAATAGGGTTATTCGCGTAGAGGACGACGGAACTAAATAAGGACTGTGATCTGCTCGCTTGTTTAGCTTAGCATAATGAGATTCGTGCCACCCACGCGGTGCCCGTAATGGATGCAGGCAGCATTGTCAAACTGTGTACCTGGGCGTCGCCGCCGGCCTCTGATGGCGTGGGCGTAGAGCGCCCACCCATTCGCCAGGAAGTCGTGGATGCGGACTCCATCTGGGGGCAAGTGCGTCACCAAGTGGGGGCAAGGCGCCGATTCTTGTTATATGCTGTTCACGGTAAAGTCAGAACTTTTGAGGCCCTAGCTACTTTTTTTCCTATCGGCCATTTGTCACCCTTTCACCATTTTGTTAAATAAATATTACCGTGATTAGTCTATAGGTATAAGCTGAGTGGAAAAAGGAGTACTCACTACCATAATTATTGGAAAAGTATTATTTGTGTTGCATATATAAGAAGAAAGCGTACATTTTATGACATAGCAAAATAGTTTGTTAAATTTAATTTAGATATTAAAAGATAATTGAGTCTATATTCAATTAAAATTTAACCGTATTTAAATTTTTTAAATGCTCTAGAAAGCATTTTTTTTACAAAAAAACCTTGATCAATTAAGATAATTATTATTTTAGTTGTATGTCATAAACATTAGTAATACCTAATGTAAAAATATTTTCAGTTGATTTTATGCACGTTCATTTCAGCCACGAAAGTTGCCGTTTTTATAATTTAAAAGAATTTACTTAAAATCAGTTCTTAATAGTTTTTAACAGTACTAATATTTTTCTTACATAAAACTACAGTGTTTGGCTACCCTACTTGACGAAGGTTTTCTTGCGAAATGTTCTTTGTGAAGTATTCAGAATTGAAACACGCTTAAATTTCGAGTGGAAGTAGACTCTCGATTTTTTAAAACATTTAAATAAGTAAATTATAGCAGCATATTTTACACTGTTATAGAACATATGCATTCTTCTTTCTTATGCAACATAAATCGTACTTGTCTGACAGTTTTGTTAGTGTGTGTATAGTCCATTCACGGTTACGTCCAACTTTTCTGGAGCCCTGCCGAAGTTCTACTTCCAGGATATTCCTCCGCTTCATACAAACAAAGCTTAACCGAGTCTAGGGAGTTACGCCGAAGCGCCAGTGCACCGAATTTGTGCGCACTCAATGTAATAGAATTTTGCATAAGAACTATTTCTTACTAGGCATTGCCAACACTCCTATTTTCTCCCTGTTTTTATTCATATTAATTATAAATAAAATATTATTTTTGAATAAAATACAAGTAGAATTTCAATTTAATAAGAAAAAAGGTACTTTGATGTTAACACAAAATGCTTGTGATACACGGGATATTTAGGAAAGAACCAAACACGTCATACATGGGGTGATTTTTCAAAGGTTTGATTTTAAAAGTGTGATGAAACCGCGAATAGACTACAATGAGTTCTGCATGTTGTAGAGTCGGATGCAGGGCTCTATTGGAATTCACTCTGCGGTGCAGTTCTTGCACATTTTATCCGCCGCGACGGTTAATTAAACTTGTCAACCTACATTCGAACGAGAGATCAGATTCGAGCTCGCAGTGTCCTCCCCACCAGCATACTGGAGTACGGCGACTTAATCTTCATTCGGTTACATTTCTCTGCATGTGATTTGCGATTGAGCACTAATGAAACTAACCTTTAAAAAAAAAAAAATCCTGCCCGTAACAGTTTGTATGGGAAAATAACGAATTCACGCTATGAGAAAATTAAGCTCTTACAACCTCTGAAAGGGTAATTTTTAATAACATCTTAAGTCTGAAACAAAATAGGGGTTTTTACTCTCACATCGCAATAAATGTTGTAGCCTGGAGTATCTGCTAAAATTACAAGTTATTAATCACCATGTCTAAATGTACAAAAAAGTTCGCTGTGTTAAATATACACTGTCCTGTTCCCTTCGGGAGAAAGTGGCTTCCACAAATAAGGATGGCAGTCCAAACCTTGGGAGTGGACAACGTGTTCACCACACAAGCCACTCAGTTTGCCTACCTCCAAGGTATGGGACACAGGACAGCTACCCTTGTTCGTGGGCGCGGTTTTTTTTTCCGACTGAGATGCCATCACGACTATATCAGAGAGAGTCCTCCCTACCAATATTTCTCTTCCAGTGTTTGATAAACCATTATAATAAATATTATCCTTCTCCTCCCTCTGTCCTAGTACAAAAATATGTTGCATTAAATTTTCAATTATTTTCTGTCGAGGGGTTTTCCCCATGCTTATGCGAGTCCCCCCCTCCCTTTTCTTCTTAGTTCATGATAGAAGGGGAGGCAACCAGGGTCCCATTAGCGGCCGTGTTTGGCCAATCCCAGAATAGCCGCGAAGTGTGTGTTCCGTAATTAAAATATTTCCTGCGTGCCTACACTGTAAAAAAATTTCCTGGTAATCTTCCTAAACTGTAATGGAAGATTTTAACCCATACACTGTATGGAAATAATACCACACTTCTAAGCTGCAGACATATTAATGTTTAGCGTCGCTACTATAGAAAGTTGGGAATTTTTCTATGCATTTGACTGTTTCCTGGGAAAATGTGGGAACGCTACAATTAATTTATAGGGGAGAAGTTTACCATTCTCGCTTTCTCACANGACTGTTTCCTGGGAAAATGTGGGAACGCTACAATTAATTTATAGGGGAGAAGTTTACCATTCTCGCTTTCTCACAAAGCTTATACACTGTAATGGTAAATTTCCGAAAACTTTCTTAGAGTGTAGGCGCATGGGACTCAGCCCGAAGACTCGCCTAGGTCCCATTCCTACCTGGGACCCCCGATTCTCCTCTTAGTTATAAGATAGCCTAGAAAAAATTCTCGAACGGAGACGTTTAGTGTGTTACACCAGGGCGACTTTCTTAGCAAATATTCAGGGCTACAACGTTTACTTCTGTGTGAGAGTAGCAACTTTTTTTGGCCGGAGATTTAACTTAGCAGTTGCCTTTTCAGAGGTAGACGATCGTTTTCTGATATATTGTGTGGATTTGTTTTATTTCGTGTCATTCAGTTATTAGGTATTTTCCTTTTTTGGGGGGTGAGCAACGCCCTTAATAATTATTTTAGGCCACAAGTTGCACGTATCTTTCCTACCTGATTTTTCGTGTGGAATCACATTCCAGCCGCTGAATCACGCCAGAAAATACTGTTTAATGATCTAATTGACGAGGATGTTAGTTTCACGTGCGGCGGGAAAGAAGAAAAGGAGGGCAGAAAGACGTATTATAAGCATAGCTTTCGAAAGTGTTCGGTTATCCGCGAACAGCCAGTACAGCTGCTCAAGTGACATGACTATTGATGCCAGCATTCTGATCTTTGTTTACTGCCGCGTTTAAATGATTTTGCTGCGACATCGAAAGCTGGCACGGAAGTTTCTTTACCCACCTACAAATCAGATTACGTACTTGTAATATTAACAGTTGCTACTCTTAATGACCGAGCAAGAAGGCACAGTGCTAAGATACTGGGCTAGCGTTCGGGACGGCCTGGGTTCGATCATCGACTAAAGATGAGGTAGACCGATTTTCATAATCTGCGTATGTGCCCATCTTTGACCTACCCCACGCGTTTCAAANTCGACTAAAGATGAGGTAGGCCGATTTTCATAATCTGCGTATGTGCCCATCTTTGACCTACCCCACGCGTTTCAAAATTTTGGTGTCAAGTATTTCTTCGGCCTTCAGAGTGTTGTAGACATCGTGGAATTTTTATGTGTTTCTAATGTCCAGAATGCAAAAAACAAAACCCATGTGCTTGGTTGTGGGAGAAATTACAGCATTCAGGGGCAGTTTGTTGATTCAGTCGCTCGTGAAAGCGTTCGACCGATGCTATGTTTTGGTTCGTCCACTGGGACTCGGCTAGATAAGACTTGGGATGTAAATGGCATGCTTCCTGGCTGCATCGTGCGGTGCAGAGCGGCAGACTTAACAACATCAGTGTTTGACAGAAAAATTTATTTTTTGTGCACGTTTGTTTAAATTTGTATTTGAATTGGTAAATTACAATCTTTAAGAGCCTATGGGACACACGCTTAGCTTTAAACACTATGATTAAGTCGGCAAAATGTTTGTAAACAAATGTAGAGAAACGAAAATAAAGGACGATGTTAGATAAAATATTTTTGTCAACTTTGTAAGCGAATATTTACCAAGGCGATATATTTCTTACGCCATAAATTAGTATGTTCAGAAAAAATGTGCAACATTCTTCGCCCTTGCCTGCTGCTGAAATATCATGAAAGCCTTTATTTGTGTGATAATTGCAAGATTATACCAGTTGTTACCAAACGTGTGCTGCATCTGAAAATTTAGCACGTGGGATGGACGTCGCGAGCGCTAGTGAAGCACTCGCGTCATTCATGCAGCGTGCGCATAATTCGCCACATTGTGGATTGACGTACTGAGGGGAAATTTCGAGAACTGTTAGCAGGATGTTCGCATTTCGTGTTCCTAGGAAAACCCACTTTTTTGCATATGGGACTGTGTATTCGGCGACGCTTCCGTTGTCCGTCTTTATTTGAAATACGTGTGTTTCTTTGTCTACTGTATATTGCGCGCCATATATCTGAGAGACTGGATGGCTGTTAGTTCTGCTATTGGTCACTGGTGGAAGAGAGGAAGAGCAGGTAACATGAGAACACAAAATAGCGCAAAATTCCCCCTATTAACCGATCGGGAAATATTGATTCCTTCAACAAGTTCAGCACAGGGAATGTATATTAATTTTAAGAGTTCAAAGAATCTATGAAATAATCGTAAAACCTTTGTAATGTTAATAGTGAAAGAGGGACTAGTGGTGTACTATCGTTGACAGTAGAGAATGGCTTCGAAAATCTCACGGGGGTACAATAAGAGCGAAAAATGATCAACACGGACGGTGTTTCCTGTTCTTTACAGCCTTTAATCTGCTAGGTTACACCTCCACGCCTCGCGATCTGCCTAATGGGTTCAAGAAATCGCCAGTGACGTTGCTCAAACTCGCATATATTTGGCGGGCGGTATACCGAGCGGCAAGATAAAGAAACAGTGTTTAATAATGAAATGATCTCTAATGTTTCTGCTGCCTCTGCCCAACGCAGCAGTACCTTTGCGCGCGTGACGTACACAAAAAGTGAAAGTTGAAAGTTGGGCAAACTCGGCGTACTTGCCCACTTGTCTACGTATGCGGGTATATACACATTAAGTAGAACGCTTTTATATCTGCGTTTTCCAGCTCCAGCTGTACGGGTTACTGTGATCTGGGACTGTGGAGTCGGCAGGGATTATTTGCGATATAAATATTAAACCCATTGTAATTAAATGTATAAAAGATTTGCGTGTGAAAATCTTATGGGGAAATTTTTAAATGATGCCTACGTNAAACCCATTGTAATTAAATGTATAAAAGATTTGCGTGTGAAAATCTTATGGGGAAATTTTTAAATGATGCCTACGTTCCATATAAATGAGACGGCATTTAGTACTGCGCTATTTGTCATATATCAAGAGTCCACCAACTTGACGTCTACCACGAATAACTGAAAAAAAATTGGTAGAGGCATAGTGTGTTCGTGTGGCATTTCGAACAAGTGTTGCAGCTTTAGTCAGAATGTCACGGTAAACAAGTTTCTCGATGACTGCGATCGCTATGACGTCACGCTCGCATGTTGATGTGTCCGGACGGGTGATTTTTAGAGCCCAACCTCTGGCATTACTCTGTTTCGTTACGTGTTTCGGAGCCCCCTGTAATCAGGAGGTCCCGACGTCCTCCGCCTTCGGGAATAAACGCGCGACGTGAAGACGAACCACCCATCGCCACGGTGAACTTGGGAGTGTCAACGCGTTGGCGAATCCACTGTGCGTGACCTCGCAGGAGTCCTGCCCGGCCGTAGCTCATCGCGGACAGCGCCGAGTACGCAGGTGGCTTCCGGAGGTAAGGTTGATTATACTAAGGTTACGAACACAACGAGATTCCTTATGGGAAGGCGTCTGAGAAACCGCGAATATACTATACTCAGATCGGGGAGCGCAATGCTAATAGTTTGGCAACTAAAGGTTTTCGCAACCAGGTTAGCACTGGCGTTGCATGTGTAAGCCTACCGGGTTGTCTTTGTTTTGCGTGTAAAAAATTGGATAGTTGCAATTGTTATAATAATTACAGTTTTTTTTTAAAACCTTCCGATTTGTATTATGTTACAAACATTCGAAAATAATAAACTTTGTTCTTCGTACTTGCGTGGGAAATGAACTGTGTTCAAATGTTCTTTAATATTCAGTCGTAAAATAGATTGATTAAAACATTTTATTAAACAATTACTTTGNCAACTGTGTTCAAATGTTCTTTAATATTCAGTCGTAAAATAGATTGATTAAAACATTTTATTAAACAATTACTTTGATTAAATGTGACAACATAATCGAAATATACATTTTGATGAAGTCATTTATTTCGTTCTTAAACTCGTAACTTTTTTTTGTCCCTGAAACAAGCGTGTTTACTCTTTTAAACAGCAGTGAAGGGCGTGAATAATACACAAAATTAAGTTAATACTTACTTAATATTTTGGCACGGGCAAGTATACGAAGTGGTATTAAAAAGTTTCGAGACTATGGCTCTTTTTATAAGAAAGTCCGATATNGGCGTGAATAATACACAAAATTAAGTTAATACTTACTTAATATTTTGGCACGGGCAAGTATACGAAGTGGTATTAAAAAGTTTCGAGACTATGGCTCTTTTTATAAGAAAGTCCGATATTTATCTACGTTTACACGCACCATCACCTTCAAAGTAGTTCCCTTGCAGAGCAATACAGCGCTCCCAGCGTTTCTGCCACCTCTGTGATGTGTCCTGGAAGTANATTTATCTACGTTTACACGCACCATCACCTTCAAAGTAGTTCCCTTGCAGAGCAATACAGCGCTCCCAGCGTTTCTGATGTATCCTGGAAGTATTCTCTTAGCGTATCGAGCAAACTGTGCGATTCGCGCTGAATCTCTGCAATGGTGTCAAAACGGCGATCTTTGTGTTGGATCTTCATCTTCGGGAAGTGGGTCAAGTCCGCTGGAGGCAAATCTGGCGAGTCGGATGGGAGCGGAAGCACGTGTTGTTTCCGGCGAGAAACTCGCGATGAGGAGAGCTCGGCGACTGGGTACGTTGTCGGGGAGCGTCCAGATTTCGCGCGCCACATATCAGGGCGCTTTCGCCGAATGCCCTTTCTCTAAACCTAAAGCATGTTTTTGTGATCGTGAAAATGGCTCAAACGGGTGTTTACACGGTCATTTTTAGGTATGAATATTCCAAAACAAAACATTAAAAAAAAGGAGTAGGGACGTGCATCAAACCTTTATTTGTAATACTACGTCATAAAAAGGTAACGACTCCGCTGAAAGTCTCATAGAGGCGCGTTATGGACGACAAAACTGCTCGCCAGTGCTTTGCGCGTAGAGGCGATGAGAGAGCTGATGCGCATGTATCGGTTGCCCCTATCGCTCCTACGCTTTTACGCCTCAGACGTGCAAAATTCCTCCAACCAGGCGGCCACCTTAAGCAGGACTTCAGAAAAGTTGGAAGTAACCGCGGAAGGCGTACAGAACAAACGTTAGCTGAGGCGAGGACGTCGTCGGACAGCCCTGGTCGCCGTGCGCGCAGCTGGTGGTTACGTAGTATTATTAAATCCTCCTTACAGCGACACAGACGTGACCTCGCGCTGTCGGTGCAGCGAGAACGAGCGGCCTTGAGCGCGCCGTTGCAACACGCCGCCGCGGACACGGTTTCTCCGAGACAAGAACCCGGTTTCTCCTAGACAAGTTTACATGCCGCGAATTATCTGACAGTCGGGCAAGCAGGCTCGTCAAGAAATTCCGTTACTGTTTGTGTCACTGGGAGGAAAGGCGTCGATTTAGTATAGAACATTTGAATATAAAGAACACTGAGGGAGACGATAGCCACCACTCTTTCTTGTCCTCTCTCCCCAAGCACACCATTTAACCGTCTTGGAAACAGTGGTGGCTAGCAAAACTAGCATTAAGAGGAATCCCTAGTAAACAATTTATTCAGGGTGTTCTCTGGTTTGAAAGCAGTGAGTATTTGGTATAGGGAAATACGTATATGTTAAAGAAATTTTGTTTTTGAAGCCAGTTTTGAAGATATAAACTTGAAACTAAAACCCAAGTGTGAGAAATGATACTCTCAAGCTCTGTGTCGAGGCAAATATAATAATTTCTGTGTCGGTAATTTCGTATTTAACTATTAAGTTTTCTGATGATCTTTACAGGAAACCGGCTATACATTAACGTCGCAAAAGCTTACGAAAGCAAAGAAGCGCGTAATGTTATGCTCAAAAAGTCCCTAATTTCATTCACTTTATTTCCCTATATAAACTATTCACGTAAAGTGAACACTTTTTACAGCTCTTCTAATTTTTTTTTTCCTTTTAGCCAATTTTTATCTTTCCGCCACTTTTTAATATCAGCATTGCCATGCGACTAATAAATTCGGTGTATACTTTCACGACGCTCAAAAGTTAATGTCTGAGAATGCAATAAAACATGTTTATTAGTGACTAATGCCTGTTGAAAGGGCCTTAAAAAAAGTGCTCAGTTTATCCCCGCTTTACCGTGAATAGTCTATACAAAACTCACACTGCTTTCAAACCAGGCAACAGCCTTAACCCTTCGAGGCCACGTTTTACGATAAGGAAGCATTGCGTCGGGCCTTCCCAAGACTTCTATTTGCGTGCCCGGGAAACTGATTTTCTCGCAAATTAAGATACGTAACAGTAGGGTATTTTTACACGTGATGTAAGCAAACATTAAACTACAGATGCNTTGCCATGCGACTAATAAATTCGGTGTATACTTTCACGACGCTCAAAAGTTAATGTCTGAGAATGCAATAAAACATATTTATTAGTGACTAATGCCTGTTGGGAGGGCCTTAAACAAGTGCTCATTTTATCCCCGCTTTACCGTGAATAACCTATACAAAACTCACACTGCTTTCAAACCAGGCAACAGCCTTAACCCTTCGAGGCCACGTTTTACGATAAGGAATCGTTGCGTCGGGCCTTCCCAAGACTTCGATTTGCGTGCCCGGGAAACTGGTTTTCTCGCAAATTAAGATACGTAACAGTAGGGTATTTTTACACGTGATGTAAGCAAACATTAAACTACAGATGCCACTGTGTACTTTCCTCCTCTCCGTTGAAGAAACTGCGCAGAAAAAGTTTATCTGGGGAAACGTTGTATTTCCAGAAGATTAATTAATGAGATCGGCGTATACGCGCAAACAACTTGTTTGCAGATAATATTTGACTATGCCATTCTCAGTTACTTCCAACTTTTCAGAAGCCCTGCTAAAGTTATACTTCCTGAATATTCATCCGCCTCATGCAGACGAAGTTTAACCAAGTCTAGAAAATTTCGCCGAAGGGACAACGCACCGCATTCGTGCGC
>NQII01000330.1:524782-541396 GCA_002778355.1 Clitarchus hookeri | reverse complement strand
ATATATATATATATATATAGTTTTATTCATATTAATTATAAATTAATATAATTGAAGATAAAATTAAGTAAAAGTGTAATTTAACCAAAAATGAGATGCTTCTATGTTAAAAGAAGTACAAAACGCGTGTCATACATGACACATTTAGAACAAAAACAAAACACGTAATACATGGGGTAATTTTTCAAAGGTTGGCTGTAGGAAGCCTCCCTTAATTATACACTGCCTGTAGCAACAATCGTTGAAAGGACAGGCACAGTGTATTGCTTGCCTGGGCGACCGCAAGCAAGCACTGGCATTCTCCTTACCTCGAGCGCAGTGCGAGGAAGAGAGCGGCTGCCGGAAACGCGGGGACCGCCCCTTCCGTGGCGGGCAGTGACCACGCGACCTCCACGACTTCCTGCTGCCAAGGACGAGACACGACGGCGGCTTGCACGCCTCCGACAGCTCCTCTGCGCCTCATCGCGTACAAGCCCGTTTTTTTTCTAACCGACCTTAAAATTAAAGAGGAGAGTCTGATGTCCTGGGTAGGGATGGGACCCAAAGTGCGTCTCAGGGCTGAGTCCCATACGCTGAGGCATGCAGGGAAGATTCTAACTACGAGGACACATGCTCGCGGCTTTACTAGGATTGGGGAAAACATGGCCGCAGTTGGGGTCATGTTTACCTCCCATGCTAACCTAACTGATCTACAAAGTGAGGTGGAAAAATCGGCATAGACGCCGTAAAAATCCCTCGGAACAGAAAATAATTGCAAGATTCCATGCAATTTATGAAGTAGAAAGAGATTTCTACTTGAATAGAGGATGGGATGGGATAATCTTTATTAAAAGGTGCTTGAAACACTAGAAGAGAAAGATTGGAAAAAGGGGGGGGGGCTGCCTTTCATTTGGTCACTGCTGGTCAACATGCTCGTTGTTTACGCACAGCAATGCCAACTTGCACTATGCGAGCTGCCTGCCCGGCTCCAGGAGATCGTCGAACCTGGTGCCGGGTCCAGAACGAAATTGTTTCAGGGGAAGTGGTTGTACCTAAACCATTATTTATCAATGGCTTTCAATATTTTCTTTAAAATTAAATATTACATACTGCTGATAATGTTAAACGAAGTAAACGATATTTAAAACTGCGTAAATTAACAGGTTTAGCCATTAAACATGCCTGTTTTCTAATTTTTTGAGTTAAAAAAATTTTGTTAGGGCTGTGCAGCGGTTTTTCCCTAAAGAGTTAGAGTGCACAAGAAAACGCAGTAGATAAGTTTCATACTTAGTGTTTATTTATAAAAAANGTTTTTCCCTAAAGAGTTAGAGTGCACAAGAAAACGCAGTAGATAAGTTTCATACTTAGTGTTTATTTATAAAAAAATTGGAAGTCAGTAATGTTATACTTGGGTAAGTATTTTGCTGTAAAAGATGTGAATAGGAAGCAATATTTGNAAAAAATTGGAAGTCAGTAATGTTATACTTGGGTAAGTATTTTGCTGTAAAAGATGTGAATAGGAAGCAATATTTGTGTATAAATACTGCCGTAATTGGTTTGACATTTTGCAGCATAAGGAGCCCCAAATTCGCTTCAGGACGTACTCCCTCCTCCCCCTCCTCCTCCACGTATAAACACATTTAACCGAAAAGGGTACAATCGCCCCAGGAAATTATTATAGGCATAAGTCATTGCATAGTAGTATTGAAACCTAATATACGGCACAAAACATGCTATATAAAAAACCAATAGTAGCTGGTCAACAGCTAATGTGGGATTTTCTATGTATGCATTTACATATCTGCTAACAGCTATTCATAGCTTGTTTGAAGCGACTATGGATGTTTTTTTTAAACTCATATTCTTGTTCTTCTGCGACAATATAGCTCTGGAACGGCCTACATCCATAATGATGTCTCACATAAGCATCCCGATATTTACCTCATACACCCTAAGTTTTCAGAACTTTTAATAATTTCGCTTAGCCTTGTGAAGTAGGGGAAATTTAAATGTTTGACTGAAAAAAATAACTTATTCAGCTGTTATTCTGTGTTAAATTCAGGTTAGTTTAATTGTGTAAATATTTATTAATAATATTGTAAAAGCATAGTTATGATTATTGAGATGCTTTTTGTGACTAACTTATGGCGATAAAGCAGGCGATTTTGTAAATACAGACACACATAAGACATGTTAAGTTTTTCTTCTTGAAGCTAATACCAGAGAAGCAGACTTGTGGACACAATTAGTTGGCGGGGGCCACGGTTGTACAGTAGCCATGATACTCGCCTCCCGTCAAAGTGAGTCGAGTTCGATTCCCGGCGGGGTGACCCGGATTTTCGCACGTGGGAAACTTGACGGACGTTGCCGTTGGCTGGTGGATTTTTTCGGTGCACTCTTGTTACCTCGCCCTTTTATTCCTCCGCTACTCCATTGTATTTCGTTCACGGTTACTTCGAACTTTTCTAAAGCCCTGCGAAAGTTCTACTTCCAGGATATTCCTCCGCGTTGTGCAAACAAAGCTTAGCAGAGTCTGAAGAATTGTACCAAAGGGACAGCGCACCGCATTCGTGCGCACTTAATGNTTGTGCAAACAAAGCTTAGCAGAGTCTGAAGAATTGTACCAAAGGGACAGCGCACCGCATTCGTGCGCACTTAATGTAATATGTTGCTTAAGAACTATTTCTTACTAGACATTACCAACACATTTTTTTTCTCTCCGCTTTTATTCATATTAATTACTAGTTGTGCGCGCGGTTCCGCTCGCGTGGACTACAGGATTACTGCATTTGTGCAAGAGTGATATTAGTCATGTGTACCAGTTTTTTTTTTTCAGTGTAGCTGCAAACACAAATGTTTCATCATTAACATTTTTTATGCCTTCGCATTTTAGAGTTTTNTTTTTTTTTTCAGTGTAGCTGCAAACACAAATGTTTCATCATTAACATTTTTTATGCCTTCGCATTTTAGAGTTTTTTTTAGAGAGCAAATAATTCGGTCCCGCGTTCAGTCACATGGTCAACAATGACGAACGTGTATGTTTGTACCCTAATATTTAAATGACAAGCACTGTTATATTAATAAAATACTTTATCAACTTGGTTAGAGGAGGTATAAAAACATCTCAAAACACTTGTTTACTAAACAGCACCATAACCTCAAATCCATTCCACGCGGATTTTGCTAGTCGTGTTGGTATAAAAGCAGCTCAATGGTGGGACACTGAGACTGGTTGGTCGCAGGCAGCGAGATCAGTCTACCCCGTGTATAGGCAACGGTTTTACTAAGGATCGTGCGCCACTAGGCGTTCCCAAGTCATAATCTTGCGACAGCCACGCCATTGGTTGATGGCGGGGCGGCTGCTGGCACCCGCGTGCATGTTTTCCTGCCCACGCACGCATAACGCGCCGCGCGTGGCCACGGCCGCGTGACGAGCCGTCGTTGGCCAACGACGCGCGGTGTCTATTTCGGGAGGCGGGGACCGTGTCGCCCGCTCCAGCGGGGAGCCGTCCCCCATCGCGACCCGCGTGCCGGCGCAGGATAAGGATGCTCCTGGTCGTGTCTCCATGGGGCGAACTCCCAGGAGCGAGTGTGCGACTGTCGTTGCTCTGTTTGGGGTTCCGAAACTACCAGCAGAATCGGCGCCATACCGAGATTGTCTCGCGATGTGGAGAGGCATGCGACTCCGTCACGTATACATGCGTGGGCGGACATGTCTTAATGCTAATAGCAACCATTTGAAATTTATAAATTCCCATTTAAAAAGTAGAATTGCTTCCATTAATGTGTACGTTCTAAGGGAACAACAAATGGAGCCGAAGGCGAGTGAAACATTCTTTATGCAAAAGCTTCGTCTTGAATTTGTGTGTTTAATATTTAGTTGGCTATTCAATAGCTAAGGTCTGAAACGTCAGTGGCGGTGTCAGTCTGAAGCATTCCAAGAAAAGCCGCCAGCCAACCGTAAAGTCCGCCACTTTTTCACGTATCCAAAAACCTAGGTTTGGCCCCGTTTAGAATAGAACCCTGCTCGCTGTGGTGGGGAGCGAGTTGTCTGACCACTACACCAACACTCTCTCTTCATGTCTTTTATATGCAATCACTCCGTAATTAGTGGGCCTTTGGTGTTGTTTTCATTAATTTAATACATTTCGTACCTACATTAATATATTTACTAGGTATTCACAGACGCTAATCACAACAGGTGCTCGAAGTATCTGCCACCTGCTTCAATACTTTTATTTTAACGCTTTAATATGGACTGTCTTGCATTTTTTTAACTATAGGAGGACCGTGTCGCAGTTTGCTATTAGCCTTGGCACTAAGTTCATGTGGCCTCACAGGTAGAGGTCGAGCTGCAGTAGGTCAGGGATTCGGCGAGGTCAGATGTCAGGTCCATATCTTTCTATGTACATCCCTAGTCCCTTGGGAATTATTTTTGTACACCACGAGCGATGTGGGAGGTACCTTATCATGCTGCAGCCATACGTGGCCACTTGCCTGAAGTGGCATGTCCTCCAACAGCTCGGGTAATGTCTGTCGCAAGAACTGCTGGGAAGTGATACGGTCCTGCCAAATAATCATAGTCTCTCCCTCGCACGTGTTCATCGAAAGCCGCTGTTGGTACGCTATCATCTTGGTTGTTCCTGCTGCTGTGTTTCGTCTGTAAAGAGCACGAACTTGTGCAAACTTCGCATCACGAGCTGTCTGCTGTAGAAACCACGCAGGGTAATTGTCTCTGGGGAGAAAGTCACTGCAGCCCGTTGTCCGGACCATCTTGCCGTAACACGTGTGTAGCAGCTGCTCGTTCAACACACTCCACACTGTCCTGCGTGACGAACTTATCTCGTGAACAGTGACGCGGACACTGGTAGTCGGTTGTTACTTCTCTAACACGTGCGTCTTCCTCAGACCTTGGCGTGCGCTTTCTTTGTGCATCGTAGTCTCCATAGTTGGGCATGGCACTCGCAGTTTCCCGCAGGTACGAAATCAGTCCTCGTGACAAATGGCGTGTGCCGAGTGTCGTATAATACGGTACCTTTGCAAATACAATCCTGCAGGTGATCTGCCACGGCAGAAAATGACGATAAGCTCCATAGGCGTGTGCTTCCACATGTTGACTGCAGATCAGTGCAGGAAGACAAAGCCGCCCGCGTATCTTCTGCTGTCTGCTTGCAGTTAAAAATCATGCATGTGGACGAGGAGTAATCCTATCACCGGTAGTCCAGCAAGCATCGCGTTAATCACGCACGCCACACACATTGCCTATCTCCAACGAATTGGACAGCCACCCCAGTGTTAAGACCTGTTTTATTGAAAACGGAGCTGGTTAATGTTACGGTAAGGCGGTTTTTTTGTTCATTTTAACAGGATTAATGATTCTTCGTAAAAAATTCTGTAAATGCTCAAGACTATGACATATACTGCGATAAGGGAAAGACAGATTTTTAGAGACTCGAGATACTTCCTTCATGTTCGTTTTTTTCATCTGAAAGAGTTGCCGATATTTTTCAATGAAAGCGTTTTATTTTTCGATTTTTTCGAGGGTGGTTAACACCCGTAAAAATTACTTTACTTAAAAAATTGTATATATTTCTACCTTGATTTTCAAATCGCAGTGGTTCGACTTTTACACATTTTCAAGAAATCATAATTTATGAAAGTAGAGGATTACTTATATATTACTTTTTTAAATTATTAAATAATGCTAAGTTATATATTTTTTAATTACAGTGTATGTCGGTTTCCGTTATTGCGTATTAGTAAAACACATTTTATTGTACATATGAAGTCGATGTATGTATTCTTAGAGGTAGCGTGTGATCGGTTTTCCCTTGGCTTTTGGAAATGTAGTGTGTGTGTGTTGGCTACATATCAAAACGCTAAGGTCTTCATTGTTACACGTTTCCCTCCCTCCTAGTTCTCTATAAAAGTGTCAGCTTGGAGCCAAACCGGTCTTTGTGTGGTGAAAGCCGAATCTGCCAACCACGTGATGCTGCCCGCAAACCCACTCTTCTCGCNAGCCAAACCGGTCTTTGTGTGGTGAAAGCCGAATCTGCCAACCACGTGATGCTGCCCGCAAACCCACTCTTCTCGCAGCCAGTTCATATCTCTTACTTGTGTTGCCAACTTCTCAGCTGTGCCACGAGGACTCACGGGCTTAGTGGGACGGGTCGAGACCCCATTGAGTCCTATCTGACCTTGTTGTTTACTTTTGATGCCACATTTTCCTCGATAAGGATTCTGCATGGTACACTATCAGTTATGCTGAAACCCTGTTAAAATTTTCACATATTTTTACGAAGATGCACAACTAATTTATGGATATGTGATCCGTAATGACGAATAAAGGAGCCGAGCTCCGTAAACACGAAATAAGGAACGTCTTCGTGAGCCGTAGCTTCGGGTTACCGGGACGAACAATATCCAGTCTACACGAAGCTTTTTTCGCCACTGTTACCAGGAATTTACTATCGCTTCTGCGGCAGTTAGGATATCCACTGGCTTCTGTTTCTTCAAACATAAGAAAAATAGCATCAGGTACGTGTAACAGCAGCACTTGAGGCACCGGCTTACCCGGTGTTTGAACTGCGTTGCAGGGTATTCCAATACACGTTTCCCCACGAAACTTTTAAACGTGCGTCCAATATGCTGATCTACGAAAAGTATTTACACTTCAGACGAGGGATGTTCAGTGTTTTCAAGACATTGCGCACATTAGAAACACCATCTGAGTACTCCAAAATCTCTAAAAGCTGTTTTTTCAAAGCGCTTTATTTCAAAGTATACGCGTCAGATACACGCGAAACTACTAAAGAGCCCTGCATCGAACCTTCCCACAGACTTTCCGCAAATCAATAATAGGGTCACTGTTGAAAGTCCCATAGGCACACGCATTGCGAAGAGAACACTGCGCGCTAGTTCAGAGCCTTGCGCTTAGCGGCGATGGCGCAGTAGAAGTGCGTGGCAGTGTCGCTCTTATCGCTCCCGCGCTTCTCGGCCTCAAACGTGGAAACCATATCAAGGACTTTCACGAGGATAAAATTATTTCTACCTTTTTAGTTTAGCTGTGATGCGAAATAATACTTTTACATGGGACGCCTGAGGGGCGTATCTGAGTTCGTGAGGGATTTAGGTCTTAATACAAATAAAATAACTAAACTTGATTTCCAATTTATCCACAAATCTATTATTTACAGCATTAAATTATGTCTCTACTATTGCTCTTTTTATTTAACAGTGAGCGCAATATTTGTCTATTTCAACTCTGATTTAATTGGCTGTAATCAAACAGACAATTAAGGAGGACGTTAATTATACTCATTATGAACACGTGTTCAGAGTATCTGTTGCCACTATTTGTATTGCATTCCATTCACGCATTTAGGCCAATAGTCCAGCCTGCCGGCCGCACTCTTCACTACTCGATTCTCGCAGTCTCCGATTTTCCTTCCGCTGGTCACTTCTCTCGCTGCTCGTCTTCTACCGCTCGGTACTCAGCCACTCTACAACTCTTCCGCTCGGAGGCGTGTCACACTTTTATATCGTTCGCCTTGACCATCTGGAAGGTTCAACGCACCCCGAGTCGCGCTGAGAGAACGAGGTCAGTAATCCAGAGCATTCTTCAGATAAACGCAAAAATCAATACAATCCATTGATTTGCTGCCGCCGCTATAATGTAACTGATGCCCTTCACTTGACTAGCTCGCGCGGGATGCGAAGCAGCGAGCGCTTCACAATGCTTTGAAAAAACAAGTATAATAGTAGGAAAAAAAAAATTAAGAATGAAATTAATTGTTGGATTTTCGAATTCATATCTTTTTTCGTACAAAGCTAGAATTGGAAAAGAAATTAAGAAGTCACGACTACCCGCGTTCAAAATAATTAATTAAAATGTCATGAATATATATATATATNTGGAAAAGAAATTAAGAAGTCACGACTACCCGCGTTCAAAATAATTAATTAAAATGTCATGAATATATATATATATTATTATTATTTTTTTTTTGCTAATCTTATTTTGTTCAGTGGTCGTGATGGTGCTGGTTCTANAATATATATATATATTATTATTATTTTTTTTTTGCTAATCTTATTTTGTTCAGTGGTCGTGATGGTGCTGGTTCTAACACTAGTGGTGTTTAAGGTTGACTTCCCTGCGATCTCGCTAGCAATGCAACACGTTACGTGTCGCTGGTATAAAATGTCCAATAAGATGCAGTGCATCTTATATCGTGAGACACATTTGAAGATACGATCTTTAGCTTTCGACGACAGACATTACAGTTCGCGACAGAAGACACCTTTATGCTGTAGTGCCACTAAGCGGAAAATACTGAACTGGCTTCTTTTTTTTTTTTTACTCCCATTGCCTAGTGTGCGTCCATAGGGCACCAAACTTTCGTTTCAGATGTTGAGAAATACATGTTTGGCGTTAAAAGTACTTACACAATTTCTTATAACAGCGACACTTAGGAACCTATGGATAAGGTTTAAGCAGATCCATGGCACAGTAAGTAACCAATTATAAAATAATCTGTGTGTCCGCAGCAATCAATAGAATTGCCCAGGGAAAAGCTATGTCAGTATTAGTGCTATATATCTTCTTTACTAGCTCAACACCGGCCATCATTTCACCTATTGTGCAACAGAGACGTGAACGGGTAGGCCTATACTCAAGGACAATATGTTAACATGTTAATAAAAAAGATTTACAAATTTTAATACAGCTGTCCTTTCTAGTTTCACCTTGTGTTCTGTTAGTTCATTTTGAGATATACACCAGTCTATAGAGGTGTCTAATGCTCATAAATTATATTTTTATACGCGCGATGTCTTTGAAAGTGACATTTTAAAGTCGTGTGAAGGGATTTTGTTTTTGTATGAACTGAGGGTTCCAGCACCGCGTAGACGCATGCATGAACGTGATGCGGTGCCTACTTATGTATTTATCACCACACAGTAAGCTTGAGTATCTAGTGGACATTTGGGCCACTATATTCTTACGTGCAACCTTATAAAAGTGGTTGTTGGTATCAACATACTAGTGCAGTGAGGTTTCACATCAGAACACATCTGACAATTTCAGGAGAATATTTTGTTACGTTTTTACTCTTGTAGTGGTAACTTTTACTCATATTTTGGAGATTATCTCGCGTCCATGTAGCGAGAATAAGGCAACCATTTTTCAGGAATGATCTCGAACGGCCCTTGCTCAGTCTCGTATTCCAGAGGCGCCGAAGAAAAAGAACAAACAACCAAAGTGTCACTTGTGTGTACAACGCACCGCAACGACTCTGCAGTTCTGTGATGCGAAGCGACGTCAATAGAGTTGTCGGTCCGGGTTCGGNGTGTACAACGCACCGCAACGACTCTGCAGTTCTGTGATGCGAAGCGACGTCAATAGAGTTGTCGGTCCGGGTTCGGTCTCCATTGCCCATGATGTTGTGTGAACTTGCACTTGATGAGCAGTATGTGCAAACATTTTAATATAGCATAAGTGTTTTCATCTACGATGTTATTAACTTTGAATTGTTGCCAATATAGGTGNTGTGCAAACATTTTAATATAGCATAAGTGTTTTCATCTACGATGTTATTAACTTTGAATTGTTGCCAATATAGGTGCGCGCAGTTTCAACGAGTTGACTTTCAAGAAAGGCATTACGAATTGAGTCATAACTTCACAGCAGTACTTACGTAATGACTGACTTCGTATTTCATGGTTTTAAAAATAACGGCTGTGTGCAAATAGTAGGATGAAACATGCTGCGCAAGTAACCGGAATGGTTTCCGCTTGCTTCATTTTAAATGTCGTGGAGTAGTTGAGCTTGTATGTGGAGTGCAATAGATGAGCACCATGAGATATACCCGCGATATCATCCGAAGTGTTTGGTTACAGCACATTCATAAAATGCTGTGGTGTGTTTATGTTATACACTATTTTAGATAATTCTGTTAAGGTTCAGATACTGCATTAAAAAAATTAAAGGGCTAAAATTATAATTTCATGTTATACAGGAATGGATTATTAATATTTTCTTTTGGTACTAGAGAATGTTTGAAATCGGGCAGTTTTATATGTTCAGACATAAACTAACTAATTTCGAATTTCTTAGTTAAAACGTTTTGACACCAGCCGCTTCGGCCAAATTAAGAGGAGCTCGACATGGGTTCGCCTTGTGCTACTATTATTTTGTGCCGTAGCACAAATAATACAAATACGATGTCACTTTCAAGCTCTGTAATTTCAGAATATTTTACAAGTTAGCAGCACCTTAGGATTAAACATTTGCATTGAACATTTACAAAAAATATGACATGTAAAATTCTAAAGGCTCGCAATGCAAAAAAATATAGATTAAAATACTTATACAAATATATTAATTTGCTCTTTCGTAGTATTGCGTAGCTCAAAGTACAATAAATATTTAACTGGCAAACAAGCCAAGAAGAGTAAAACGTTTCAAAAATATCAAAACGTAACTCTGTTGACTGGAAAATACTTCAAACAATCACACAAAACGATTAAATTGCTGCGCAATTGCTTATTCAAAAGTATTAAGTTACTCCAAAATATACAATAAATATTTAATTGAAAAACTAGTAAAGTAATATAAAAACGTTTATAAAATACAAATAGTTACTTTGATGACTAGATAAATTCAAGGTATTTAGTGGAGCAATTTGACTGAAGGAGGACAGCGCTTCAGGCCCAGTAAAGCCTCCTTTACGTGAAAATACAAGTAAAATCTGAAATAAAATATTACGTTAAAATAGTGAATATATGGAGGCAGTCCGTAGACCCTAACCGTAGCTCCACCGAATAAATAATTTACGACAATTATAATACTTCAACAGACCACGCCCAACGCGTAAGTCGTGGTTGCACGGTAGCAACAATTAAACTTTAAAGTAAATTATTGGGCATCAGACAAAAACTATACACATCACGTTAAAGCAACTGGAACTAAACAGAGAAGCAAGAAATTAGTTAGTCCCGAAACTCCAATTTAGGCAGGCGTCCAAACCCATAATTAAGAAAGAATTTAACTCGCTGCAAACACTAAACTGACCCACTAACGAAAATTCGCGACCACGACTCACCGTTTTACAAGCTCCAGCATAATCAACCGGTTCGGGAAGTGCATTCGAGGTACCGGCGAACCGCAATGGCGAAGTGAGGCGGGGTCCCGTCCTGTTGAAACCACATCGCCTCACGAGCATCTAAAGGAACTTCCTCCAAGTGTTCCGGTAACATGTCCTGCAGGAACTGTGGATACGTAGCACCTCCGAGACTGCGACCGTGCGGTACTGAGTGGTGTTACCAGGCACGCAGACCTGCGCACAGGCTGGTTACAATGCCACGTAAACGAGGTTGCATACCCGCCCCTGCACATTGCTACTGCCGTTAGCAGGGTAACTATGGACGTTCGACTATTGGTTCCTTGATGAAATATGCTCCATTTCTACTTATATACCCCATTATGGTGTGGTTATTATCATTTGTTCGTGAACATCCGATATAAATATGTGAATTAAACGTTAGGTATTAAGATATATATATATATATATCATTTGTTTATCTCGTTTGTTTGTAGAAAATTGCAGGAACGATCGAGGTATATTATAAAAATTAATTTACTTAATCCAACAAATCGTC
This sequence comes from Clitarchus hookeri, assembly GCA_002778355.1. Lineage (NCBI taxonomy): Eukaryota > Metazoa > Arthropoda > Insecta > Phasmatodea > Phasmatidae > Clitarchus > Clitarchus hookeri. Next base: position 529,756 of record NQII01000330.1, on the reverse strand, counting down.
TTCATTGCTTTCTAACAGTTCAATAAGCATTTCGTTTTCCCCCGCCAAACCGGAGCTAATACATAGTAAACGTCGTTTCACTCAATTCTGTTTTTATACGTACACAGAGAATTCTAGTATAGCTGCACGACACGACACAAACCATGGTGGAAAGAAATGAAGCTCGCCGCTCCGGGATACGGCTACCTTGGTCGAGCCATCTCGCAGGACAGGAAAGCGGCCTGGAGCTAGTCATCGCGGTGCAGCTGTAGTTGAATGACGCACTTGTCCGAGGTTAGCCCTGACTGCCGGGCTGGCTGGAAGATCTCAGGTGCTGGCTTCCAAGAAAGCGCTGTTTAGCGAGGTGTCGTTCGCGCGTCCACAGCTGTTAATCGCCATTGTTCAGCAGCGCTGGGCACTGCTTACGTGCGAGCGGAGTGGTGTCGAGGATTATACGTTAAACGCTGCAGTTATGATTATGCAGAGTAATAACCATGAACTGACTTCAAGGAGGCACATCCAAGGTTGAATTTAATGACTTAATGTCGGAAGACCATTGTTACTACTTTTTTTTCCCTAGAAGCTTTTATTTTCTTGTATCCTGCTGCTGGACACGATTAACCACGTTTCACTCGGAAAAAATTAAAGCACTATTAGTTAAGTAATATTAAAACACGTACTTTTGGAAGGCCGGTGTATAAATTTAACGTCCGCGCAACGTAGTTTACGCAATAATTCCCCCCCTCCCCTTTTTTTCCCTATGTTTAGTAGTGAAGCTAAGTGTTTTCATTCATTTCTCGTTATGACGAATTGTGTGCTTATAAACCGAAAAAAAGTATATAACCCTCTTGATGTGTGTTTGATTGATTAAGGCATATTCTCAATTGGCAGATTTAAACTAAGTTAAAATGCTACGCACCATATTATATATATATATATATATATATATATATATATATTATGCACGTGGTGATTTAATACTTTTAGTACCCAACGAATGTTACTAATATACCAAATAACTAAATCATCAATTCATCGCCATTTGTGATTTCGTCTTCAAAATATACAATGGAATGCGTAATCAACTTAATTTTTACTAAATAATTGTATTTTATAGTCGCAGATGTTTTCAATGTTAAGGACTGGTGGAACTTGATTTCATTTGCCGTAATAATGGCTCCTTTGTAAATCATTAGCACTGCAATTAGAAATTTCGGATATACATGTCAACATTCTTGTATTTTGGGAATGAATGTATATTAACAAAGTTTTGTTCCTAACCATTACATTTCCGTACATAAATTTTCCAATATTTTAGTTATCGTTTTAATTCATTGTTACAGGAGTGTTGAAAACAGGCGACTGTTGATAACATCCTACACGAAAATAATCAGTTGAGCAACTCGAGCAAGGTCTCAATGTAGAGTCGTCTGTTCTTATGTGAGATGTTGTATCGTCTGTCAGAGGTTCTAGTTACTAACATTTGTAATGGAATTTTGAATTGCACATTGAGCATGCATACGTATGACATGGGGTTATCGAACGTGTTTTTTTTTTTTCTTTTTTTCGTTCATTTGACTTAATGGTTCCGCCTGCCAGCAGCTGTTTAGTGCATCCGTTCACAACAACTTGCCTCGTCGCCTCTAAGCGCGAGGCTGTCAACTGGCGTGCGGTCTTTCCTTCGGCGACTTTAAGGGGGCGAGTGACCCTGTATTTTGTATAGCTCGCTAATAAAGATAAAAAAAAAAATGCGCGTCTAAACACAACTTTGAAATTTTCTGTATAGAAATCTTTAGTATTTAATTATTATTGTAACAACACCCGCTTTAATAATTTTGGTGCTCAAAAAAATCATCCTTGCAGTTGAAATGAGAACTCGAAACTTGTCTTTGGAAATGAAACGTTTATTGACTTCAAAATAACTAACTGTTTTCGACGGACGTGTTTTCTACCAAGTCTCTCTGCAACGCGCTTCATACGCCAGCCAGGTGGAGGGACCCTTTGTGCGTAAAAGCAGTGTTCGCGTGTAAGCGCGTATCTCAGTGAGTAATATCCTGGGAATGCAANGGGGGGGGGGGGGGGGGGAGCAATTATTTGCAGCTGCCAATTTTTACTTAAATCCTTAGAAATATATATTTAAAAAATATAGTGTTTTCTGGCGCAGTTTCCTTCAAGTTTTGGAGAAAAATTTAAAGAGGCACCTGAAGTTAAATACACAGGTTTACATCGCATCTAATATAGGCTGTTCATGATAAAGTGAGTACTTTTGAGGCCCTAGTTACTTCTTCATTTCAGCCATTTTTTATTCTTTAACCACCTTTAAAATAAACATTGCCGTATAAGTAATAAACACAGTGTGTATATTCCACCACACTCGGAAGTTAATGTCTAAGGCTAAAATAAATTATATTTGCCGTATTGATTGTTATTCCAAATGAGAAGGCTTTCAAAAGTGCTTACTTTACCATGAATAGTCTGGCTATAATATACTGTATTTCCAGATCTAATGTGCGATAAATTCAGCTTCTCGGGAGTGCATATCGCAGCCTTGAGAGGGCCCGTGGAATTGCTTCGTTAAGGCTAGATAGACGTGACCTTAACGGCATATTTCACGATAATTTATTTCATCATCTGAAAGAGAGTTATATAAGGACCACATAAATGTAACTATTTGTAGTCAAATGATTTTAGTTTCCAAAATAAAGCACCTAAAAGTAGAAAATTTTGGAATAAGGAAGCCCAAGTTTCTACGCTCCTCATTAACTTTGTCAAATAAATCACATGGCATGGCATGTGATCTATATCATATACGCAACATGTTAGTTATCAAGGATATTCAATGGATACGCGGATGCTGGTATCTTGAATATCTTTTAAAATAGGTATTAATGTTTTTGCCAACAAATTTTTATTCGTTACAGAGAAATTAATAAATAATATTATTTTCCCTCGGGCGAACAAAAATGTTGGCAAAAACGTCAATACCTATTTTAAAATAGATTCAGGATGCCAGGATCCGAGTACCGATGGATAAATATCCTGGATACTTTATTTATAAGTAGTTTATATCAAATAGATCACATGGCATGTGATTGCATTGACAAAGTTAATAATTAGGAGCATAGAAACTTGGATTCTGCTGCTGTTATCGAGAAGTTATGAATTTTGAAAGAAATGGTGCAGCGGCTAACCTCGATGACTCAAATATAATGGTTCCTGGAAACTTTACTCAGTTTGTAGCTGATAATGTAGACACAATATACGGACTACTCCGGATGGTCATACGCTACACGGCTTGGGAATGCTTGCTGTGACCACTCCAAAACTGCAGACATGCATGTTGATCGCAAGGAAACGAACTACTCTAAAAGAAATTCGACAGCTCAGGAATATTCACCTTTATTATACAAAAATAGCAACAAACTCGAAGTAACATGCAGACCCCTTCCGTCTGTTATAGCTGAGGATCCAACCAGAAATCTCGATTTGCTGTGGAACATGGGACGGTTGTTGAGGTCTCATGGCAAATTGGTCAGGAATGATGCAAATGTGTGCGTGCTCAATGGTTCACTTTTAGGAAAAATCAAGTGTCACATTTCTCCCCATCATAGATTGTCTGCGTTCTTCTGGTCGTAAGACGCACAGTTTTCTACTTATTAATTTTTTTTTATCGTTTTCCGGGAAGAATCCTGGGAAAATAGTGGGAAATGTTTGGTGGGTTTTGGATGTCATATGGGAAATTTTGTGTCCTTTTATTTTTGTCTGCGCACTTTTGGTTAAGAGCACAGTTTTCGATGTATCAATCTTTTAAACTGTTTTTCCGGGGAAATTACCGGGAAAAATAGTGGGAAATAATAAGTGTATTTTGGATATGTTAATCTACAAATTTTTCTGCGAAATTTGATGTAATAAAACCTTTTCTTGCAATTTATCCGTGTTATTTTCGTAACTTTCGCGGGCTAAAACCGTACCGGTTTATACAATTGGTTATATTTTTCTAGCAAAGTCATATCACCAGTATATTTAAATGCTGAGATACGCGCAAACTACGAAAGTGCAGGAAATACGTCAAGTTTCGTAGAATTCAGGTAGAATATTTTAAGGCACATACGTTTGTAAATGCTGGATTTTGTTGTTCGTTGAAGGGCTCCGAGAATTTTTCAGTAAGCAAGATTTTTTCGAAATTGCATTCCCGGATACTGAAGTGCCGTTTTCGTACGAAAACGTATTGCATGTGTTCGGTAGCAGCTTATATATATATATATAACACTGCGACGTAGTTAGTGCGACAGGTATGCGGGCACTTTAGTGGCGCAGTCTCGAGAAAATGTATGAAACCTGTTGGCAAACATTTTTTACCGAGTTAAAAATAGCACCCGCAGACGCATGGACGTGTGTAAATACACACTCGCTACACGCGTGAAACTGTTCTGACGACATACGTGTTACTCTGTACACGGAAACTTCTGTGCAGGAGCATTTATCACGCAGCATGTTTCCATCTCATATACATTTTACATTAGTGGGTAATGGCAGTTCCATTATAGTTTTTAACAACGTGTCGAGAGTACTTCTTTTGCGAGTGTCCTTCAACTGCAGGTATCTAAATGCGGGGCGGATGCAGCTATGACTCTGCCTTCATCGTGGACTCGCGCATGAGTGACGTCAACGCGATAGGAAAGCGGTAGCATTGTCTCATGGTAGGCAGAACGTTTATCGCGCTGGATGCCTGCGGTCACGATCCCTCAGATTTGAACATTTGTAAGATCTTCGTTTGAAGATTGTTTGTCCCTCTAGTAACCACGTTGATACTCTGAATAACAAATATTCGGATTCTGAACTGTACTACGTTTTAGAGAACGCGAGCTTCGTTTTTTGCAAGGTGGCGATGTTGCCAACCTGTTAAGCGTGCGTCGTCGCGTGTGTAAGCACGGTGATCAGATTGCACGTGTAATTGGCCAGTCATTTTGCGGATGTTATCTCAGTGCCCTACAC
>NQII01000330.1:473646-522750 GCA_002778355.1 Clitarchus hookeri | reverse complement strand
AGCTGCTGCAGGCGTGTAGCGAGTGTAAATGTTTTTGTGTGCGCGCGGCTGTTTACTCTCGCGGAGCGACGGCCGACGCGGACGTCACAGGGTCTCCCGGAGACGCCCCAGAGCCGTCGTTGCCAGCTGCCGTCTCCCCCTCCTGTCATACTCTCTGCCTTTCCTCGCCGCCGACCCCTTTTACCACACTCTCCGGCTAGGAAACTGTGTTGCATGGGCTATTCAAGATAAAGTGAGCACTTTTGAAAACCCTCTCATTTGGAATACTAGTTAATAAATATTTTAGCATTATACGTTAAATTCCTAGTGGGTTGGAACTTACACATTATGTTTATTACTTTCATGTCAATATTTATTTTAAAAAGGTTGTTAAAGGATAAAAAATTGGTTGAAAGGAAAAAGTAACTAGGGCCTCAAAAGTGCTCACTTTACCGTGAACAGCCGATAGGCATAGGTGTGGCCACAGTCGACCAGTGTTTTAATAAAGGCTTGTTACATTAAAACTTCCCAGAAGAAAAGAATTTTTAAAAAGAGGACTGTACTAAAACATTTATGTGAAATCGTTTGCGCGTATGCGCTTATCTCAGTAAATAAATGTTCTGGGAATACTACTTTTTGCCAGTAAAGGTGAAAACCAACTATCTAATGTTTTGTAGTATTGCTTATCATATTGTTGCAAGACCCCAGAGGTTCGTATCGGAGTTCATGAAGTATGAATAAAATAAATAACTAGATTTGTTGTTAAGTTTATTTAGACATCTATTATTTACAACATTAAATTATCTGTATCCATCATTGCACTTTCTACTTCTCAGTGAGCACAATGTTTAATGCCTATCTAAACTCTAATTTAAGTCCTGAATGTCTCTGTTCGGTTTTAGTCAATCAACTCGCACGCATCATTAACACGCGTTCTGTCTGTATGTTGTCATCATTTGAAATATCTTACACTCACGGATCCTGTTCAATAGTCCCGCCTGCGAATCGCACTCTTCACTGAATCGATTCTTGCAGTCGCAGATTTTACTCCCGCTGGTCACTTCAGTCGCCACTTGTTGCTCTTATGGCTTGTCGTCTATCGCTTAAGGTCGTACAATCTCCCAAACTTCCGACTCTCATAGACTCCTCCCGGCTCAGAGACCCATCGCGCTTAAATATCAGTCGCCCTCTTCTAGAAGGTTCGCCGCACCCCGAGTCACGCTGAGGTAAACTAGAGCATTAAGCCAGAATATCCCTTCAGTTAAACGCAGAAATTCAATCCTCTGACAGCCAGGAGCGCGCGAGCCGCTACAGGCTTACCACGGCGGCACGTGGCAGATGGCCTTTGTAATCGACGCCCGCTTTTCTTATACTATAAACCAGAGCATTCCTTCGGATAACTGCAGATATTCAATCCTCTAATGGGCCAGGAGCTCGCGTGATACAATGGCTTATCGCGGTGGTACGCAGCCGATGGCCTTTGTAAACTCCGCCGCTTTTTCAAGTTACTACTCTCTACTCCACACACTACTTCGCTCGCTCACGCGGGTCAAGGGCAGCTATGAAAAGCAGCGACCGCGTTCCACTATGAAGTGTAATCAAAAAGAAAATGAAAATCGTGAAATGCAAAAAAAAAAAAAAAACAGCTGCCTATGCAGTTTTTCTTTAGAAGTAGGAGAAAAGTGCACCTAAACGCTTATAGTTAAATCTGTTATCTTGCATTTCGTTTAATAAAGTCCCACTCTTACACACATAATTCGCACAGTACAGCGCAACGGCGGAAACGCCGCAAGCCAGTGCAGCATCTTCGCGTAGGGGCGATGGGGAGCTAGAAGGGGCGTGTTAGTGTCGCTCTCTCGCTTCTGGGCCTTGAGCACGCCACCGCCCTAAGGTGGTCGCCTACCTGGCGCTTGAACTGCATTGCAGCATATATATATATATACATACATACATACATACATGCATACATATACATACATGCATGCATACACACACACACACACACACACACACTTCACATCAGAGTACGAATTGACACGTTGGTTACACATTTACGTTCTTCAAGATTTCAAGTTTTCACTTGACATAGTGAACTTGAAAAATTCGTCCTTAAAAGCGGCCATTTGTTTCTCGATGGTACACAGAACTTATGCATATGCGATAATGGCGTTTTTACTTTGTTGGAGACATCAACTAAAGGCTGTTCACGTTAAACTGAGCACTTTGAAAACCCTGCTTAAGATCTGATTGTATGCATATAGTGTATTCTTCCGCCATATGTAAAATTAACATTGCCATGGCCTGTTCACTTTATTCATGCACCTTTCAAGTGAAACTGAGTAATTATTAGAAAAGTATATATTTTACAAATTGCCTCATTCTTACACTTAACATAACAAAAAAAAAAACTGAAAGTAAAATAAATAATTTATTTATTTACAAATGTTTACCAAACTCTTTTAATTCAACGTCAAGACATAAAACTAGTTTCCCTCCGTCGTTACCAACTTTACTGAGCTCATAACGGTCAGGGTGTTAGTTAAAATATATGCAGATAGAAGCAGTAGCAGCATGCTTTGGAGTGGTCTGGGTCGGGGGATGCAGCGCCACAGTGCCACGTCAGCCATCTTTGATTTCCGTTTTTCCCTCGGAATTTCCCTTTTTTCCCTCAAACACTTCTTTCCCCCCCCCCTAAATTTTTCTCATTTCACTCAAAACTGGCAACATTTCCCGCTATAAATATACTTCCAATCCGGCTGAATCCGACGGAAATTGTGCAAATACCCGCCGGAGTTGCAATCATTTACAAGCACGTTCTGTCATTCCATGTCGGCACCATCCATCTTGTCTGAAAAATGTTAGAGTTCATTTCCCTGTCATGTAAATTCTCTCATTAGTTCCGGTCTCTCTCACCCACACCCGTTCTCTCTCGCCTGCTTTATCCCTTGGGGTTTTCTCGTATTCCTTCAGGTCTTTATTTTCGTTTGCCTTTTTACGTCCTCCATCTTTAATTCCCTCACCCTCTGCCGCCAGTCGTCTGCTGTAGGCGGCATTTTTTATTCCCGCATGCGCCACCAGAGTGTGCTAAGTTCTTACTTTTTACGTCCTCCATTTTTAATGTCCGCACCCGCCGCCGCCAGTCGGCTGCTGTAGGCAGCCATCTTTAATTTTCGCGCCCGCCATCAGAGCATGCTAAGTTCTACCGTTAGCAGCTAGGAACGCTGGTATCGGTGCGGCCATTTTGTGTGTGTTGGTTCACGCATCGCCTGCAGGGATGCGCTAGCATCGGGGAGTGTAATTCTAACGGTGGCCGCCAGGATCACCGGGAATAATTTTTTCGTTGGTAGTCGTTTCGGAAATAAAAAAATTCCAGAGGCATGCGGATCGTTCTCGGTACCCCTGAGGTCGGCAGTCGAGCATCTTGCCCACAAGACCACTGCGACATCTAGGAAAATAGGATGTTTAACGACAAATACGTATATAGTTATTACCATCTCGGGCATTCGGACAGGACCCCGTCGTATATATATATATATGTATATATATATATATACACGTACACACATACACATCACCATTGCATGGTTAGGAGGAGAAATAAAGTAAATACCTGCATCAGTCCTCTTATAAGCATATTTGGCCACCATTTCCGAACCGTTTAAGATATAGTTGACAAATTCACAACGGGTATAAATGTAAAGGAGAATAGTTATAAACACCTACCAACCTATGCATATTGTGCGAGCAACGAACACTGTACGTTATGTTAGCTCAAAACAATTACGGTCGCGAAGCACAGGAGTGAAAAGGTCGACACAGCTACGCGCTGATGCCAGCGGACATTAAAAAAAAAGGGAAAATATTTACAAACCCCTACCAACCATTATGTATTGCACAAAGCGACGAGCACTGTACATCGCATCAATCTATGCTAAACAAGACTACGTATCTGAGTTCGTGAGGGATGGAGGTTTTAATACACATAAAAGAACTAAATATGATTTCTAATTTATTCACACAGCTATTATTTACAGCATTAAATTATCTGTCTCCACTATTACTCTTTTATATTTGTTGAAGTGAATGCAATATTTCATGTCTATTTCAGCTCTAATTAACGTCCTTTTTAATGTCTCTGTTTGGCTACAGTAAATTTACTCATATTCATTAACACGTGTTCAGTCTATCTTTTGCCACCATTTGTAATGCCTTTCACTCGCGCATCTAGTTCAATGGTCCAGCCTGCCAGCCGCACTCTTCACTGCTTGATACTCGCAGTCGCAGATTTCCCTTATGCTGATCACTTCTCTCGCTGCTCGTCGTCTATCGCTCGTAACTCGTCACTCATTCACTCATCAACTACTCTCGGCCCGGAGACCCGTCGCACAATTTATACTCTGCTGATCTTGACCTGGAAAGTTGTACGCACCCCGAGTCATGCGGACAGAATCTAGATGCAGAAACTCAATACAACCAGGGCCAACAGCGCGCGCTGCATTAAAAGATTATCGTGTTGGCTCGCTTTCTGTAACAGATACGCGGCCACCGGCCTATCGCTCGCCTGTCATTCAAAACAATCTGTTGACTTGCCGCCGCCGCTATCATATAACTGCTGTCCTTCACTTCCACTCGCCCGCGCGGGATGCGAAGCACTGGGCGCGTAACACGTTTTTCTCCGTGCCTGATAAACTGTAGGCAGACCTGTTTATGACGTAGCGTGCCTTTTCACTCAGCGTCTTCAGCGTAGGCGTGTTGTGACCTAGTATTGGTTAGTGCCAACACACTGGAAATGCAACCAGGCATACGCCATAAGTATCCGCCGTATCAGCTAATTCTGTAAACAGTGCTGAATTAAGTTAACTGCCCTAGAGGGCAACCAACTAAGGTCCCGGGAAAGGATTAAGTAACCCTCTTTAATGTGAAAACTTTTTTTACGTCACGCATTTAGTTTTTGAGGGCTGTGGTGTTGTGGGCAGACGTTTATGCCTTCCACCATGGCGAACCGGGGTCGACTCCTCGTGGGATCGAAACTGGATTTTTCACATGTAGAAACTTGGCGGGCGTTACTTAGACCTTTGGTTTTTTTGGAGTACTTCCATTTCCCTTATCGTTGCGAATTCTGCCGCCGCTCCATCTCCCCCTCCCCATTTTAACCCCCATAGGCGCTGCAAACTTCTGTTGTTCAGCGCTGCGTACATTTTTTTAAGCTTTCGTTTTACAAGCATTGTTAATTCAACATCTACCATCGCAGTACAAACCTTTCGCACTGCAATAATTTCTTAAGAAATTGTAATTTTGCTTATATTTGTTTCAGTATACCATGTTCTAGTTGTTCGGGAATACTTTTTTTTTTTTTCTCCTTCCATATTTACTTTGCTTAGGGTATTCTAGGATCTCTTCCATGCAATACTTAACCAAAACTCAAGCATATGTGAAGGGGGGGGGGTTACGTTTTTTTTGCAGGATGAATAACGCCCCCTTTCCCCTCGACTTGTCCATTATCGTAGAAATTTCAGCAGCTATCATAATGGATGTCGGTAACGCCCAAAACTGTCAAAATAGTGCCCATGTGTATACTGTATCGGAGAGTATAATCGTCCTGCATTCTACAGTATGTTTTGCGAACCTTTGTGACGGGACTAAGTGGGAACTTAAAGCCGGCGTGGCAGTGTAGCCTCGCTTTTTTCGAAGCCCTAGAAGTGAGCTGCCTGGCCGTACAATCCAGAGACCTAGTATTGGACATTTCTGTGTAAACAGCACAGACAGTTGTGCGAAAAGAAACCTACGACTATTAGGTGTCGTCGTAACAAAGTTTAAAAAGTAAAGTTTTGTTGTTGTAAGTGGTATGGAGTCTTCACTTTGACTACATTCGATGTATTAGGGTTTCGATTTCGTAGTTGTCATTTGGTCATAGTTTTCTATAAGAATGAGAGAAATGGAAGGCAAGTTTCAGTTCAGTATGTTAATATTGTTAAGGGGCCGATCCACCTGGATCTATTTTCCACGTTTGGGACCGAGAAACGGGGGAGCAATAAGGGCTACACTGCCACGCGCATCAAGTGCACCACGGCCGCTACGCGCAAGGCTCTGAACTGGCGTGCAGTGTCCTCGTCATGCTGCGTGTACACCACCACCATCAAATTAAAAATATGCAAATCAAACATGGTTTATATGTATATTAGTCTATTCACGGTATCTTCACACTTTTTTAATCAAACCTTTGAAAAACCACCCCATGTATAACGTGTTTGGTTTTTTTTTCTTCTATATATTCCATGTATCACAAGCGTTTTATATTCGTGTTGACGTGGAAGTACTTTTTTTTTTGTGAGATTTAAATTTGATTTATATTTTATTTACAAATTATATTTTATTTATAATAAATGTGAATAAAAATAATGAGAGAATAGGTGTGTTGGTAATGCCTAGCAAGAAATAGTTCTTATACGAAATATTATTACACTGAGTGCGGACAAATGCGGTGCATTGTCCCTCTGGCGTAGTTTTCTAGACTCGGTTAAGCTTTGTTTGCACGAGGCGGAGGAATTTGCTGAAAGTTGAACTTTAGCAGGGCTTCAAAAAAGTTGGAAGTAATAGCGAATGGACCATGAGATCGTAGAACCTCGACTTCGGGTATGAATTCGTTTTTGTTACTAGTCTCAAGGGTCTGGTGTAGAGCCCACGAGTGGTTTGATATTGAGTCGGGCGTGTGTGAAGTGTTGCAGTAGGTGGACTTCGTTTTGCGGGGGAGGGCGGGGTGTGTGGGTGCAAGCGAGGGCTGGCCTGGAAACCGGCAAGCGCTTGTCTCGAAGCCCGGGGGCCGATCACGCGAGCCGCCAGATAGCGTCGCGCATGACCCCGTTACACGGCCCTCGCCCCCGCCCAGACCACCACACGCACGCTTCACACTACCCACTGGGCAGCTTGCAAGCCCACTGTGCAGCATTTGCAATCCTCGACGTAAGCGGAACTTCAAGCTTACGTTTGGCTATAAGGAAGCATTGGAACGGACCCTCCAGACGCTACGCTTATTCATTCCCGGGAAGCTGAATTTCTCTCAAATGAAGATGTTGTACGTAATGTGAGCCAATGGATTGAACTACAGATGCCACTTTGTACTCTTTCGTTTAAGGGAACTGCATAGGAAAGCCGTGCAAATGCTATTTATAACTGCTGACTATTTGTAATACGATAAAAATAAAAGGTGGCGACTTAAGGTCCGTTTACTTTTTCTGGAAAAAAGAGCTGTATTCTCAGAACGTTTATAAAAAATATTTTACTAGCAAGTCCCCTCAAGGGGCCCGCTTACCTGTAACGATTTTCGCGTTTGTGGCTAAGAAGCGCGGGAGAGATAAGGGCGACACTGCCACGCACATCAAGTGCGCCATCGTCGCTACGTGCAAAGCTTTTGACCTGGCTTGCAGTATTCTCGTCGCATTGCTTGTACCTATGGCACTTACAAGAGGTCACCGTATCTGTAGCAAGGTTCACTGAATACGCTAGAGTACTTTATATGTAAGGGGCCGCGGTGGTGTAGTGGTTAGACTACTCGCCTCCCACCTGGGCGAACCGCATTCTATTGCCGGCGGGGTCGCTCCCGAATTTTCGCATGTGCGAATCGTGCTGGACGATGCCGCTTGATTGGCGGGTTTTCTCGGGGAACTCCCGTTTTTCTTGCATTCCGGCGCTGCTCCGTACTCACTTCACCCTCATCGGCTTTCAAGACCTCCGCTCGACTACTTTGTGTGTGTCTGGTCCGAATATTTTAAGATACGGCGCTTTGAAAAAAAGCTTTTTACTTTGTAGAAATGTTGGAGTGCTCCGAAATGTTGTTTCTGTTCTGCGCGATGCCTTGGAAGTAGGCCTAATCGACACCCATAGTCTGAAATGGGTGTTCTTTCCATAGATGAGCACATTGGACTGTAGAAAGCCCGCATTTCAAACACACTGCAACGCAGTTCAAGCGCCAGGTTTCCCCCCAGAATTTCTCCCTTACACACTTCCTCTGGATATGTCGAAACCACGTGATTGTAGGCTGTTCGAGACAAATTGTGGCATTTTAAAATCAAATCTTTGAAAAAAATTCATTGCCTATTTATTGCATATTAGTCACAGAAAGTATTCATACAACACCTGTTTTCTTGTAATAATTGTTTACATCAATAAACTTAAATGCGTCACCTTAAATTAATTACATCATTTTTGAACATATCGAAATAGCACTACGCATGTACAAGCAAACGGCGATTAAAAATAAGACTGGTTTCCACTTTCAATTTTGAACTATGATTGTTTATTGAAGTGGCGGTATTGTGCTAGTCATGTGTAGTTAAAGTGCAGTCGTTTATTTGCGCAGATAAAACATTAAGTCTAGAATCTCACGTATTGCACACAGCAAACCTCGTATGCGACTTCTTTTGATCAAAAAAATAATACGCAAAACTGTTAAATATTCTCAAGTGTAACTAACGCATGACTATAGTTTCCTGAATGTATTTTCAGTCGTTTATTGTATTGATAGGTATATTTATACTGAAGTCGGTTGATGTTTTTAAAGAGGCTTTTCATAGTTTCTCTACTGTTACGTGGTATCTTCTTTTTTTGACATGCAAATTTGCGAAATTATTTTACTTTTACCCACGAGCGTCTCCTTCTAGGACTACACACATACAGACATTACGTATGTGTTAAACTAGCAGGTATTTATCATACTCTTGATCGTATTATTTATCACCCGCTTATTTATTGAGTAAATACAGCAGAGTATAATTTTCCGAGCAGTGTAAAGTAAACATTTTGTTTGAAAATCAAAACCGACGACAATGATTATGTTTGCACGCGGCAAATGGATACAAATTGACGAAAAATAGATATTAAGCAGAGCTTTCAAAAGTAATTAACCGCGAACAGTTAATTTCATACTAATTGAATATTGCCAATGTACATGTACAGCATGTAACATGTATTGATGTAATTTACCTGGTTCGGTGACTCTTTGTAAGGGGCTTTTTTTTCTCAGCACATTGTATCTGTATCCTCCCCCCATATGTTAAAATTAACGTCGTAATGTTCTGAAGAAACTCAGTCCAAGATTTCCTGTCTGAGGGAGGAATGGGAGGGAGACTAATGACTGACGTCAGTCATTATTCCCTCGGAATATTGGATCCCCCGGAATATTGCAAACGTTCTGAACGTAAATATACTTTTTTATATGAAAGCGGTTACAGATTATCAAACATGCTGTTTCTGTATAGTCGTTTGCGGTTAATAGGACCTTTTTGAAAGCCGTACTTAAGACCTACTTTTGTTTATTTTGTATCCTTCCGCCATAGGTGTAAACTTAACGTTATAGTTGATCTTGTCACTATTTTTGTGCGTCGATCAATTCAAGCTGTAGAGATGCCACTTCTTAAATATTTGCTAATAAAAGAAACAGAACATTGCATATAATATATATTTGGTGTCCACTGGAACTTTTAAAAGATTAATTTTATTTAACGCTGAATCTTGGATCCGTTACAATCCTATCTGCGTGGAAGGGCAGCGAACTTCGGAACTCGAAAGTGTTTTCATGTTTCTTGCCAGTATCACCTTATTTCTATTATTTTGTTCAATGATCGGGCAGGGTTGTGTGTGTTTACTCGTCTCAGCAACGAACCAGGGGGAAACGGTCGAGAAAGGTGTTAATTCTTTTTCATGCATTTGACTGGCGCAGATTTCAGCAAATGCATAAATGTTCCCGCGTCCGGAATTTTTCTTTCCTCGTGTACGTGCTGTGAGGTTAACGTCAGCGTGATGTAGTCCATTACAGCGCCAGTTTGTAAACACGAACTGTTTATACCAGCGCGTAATCTTCCCGTACGTAAGTTTAAATCAGGAAAGTGTATTTATAACGCAGTCGTTACTTCTAATTTTGCTATTAATAAAACGGGTGTTTTGAAAATAAACTCGATCGTCGTTTTAACAGTTTTTTTTTGCAGCAGATATGCAGAAAAAAACAGCTGGAATTGCACACTGGCGAAAAGAATGAGTCAACACGGTGTCTGTGCAGTGTTACATTAGGCTTAGTCTGTGGCACTATTTCTAGATTTTGATATTTCTTTATTATGGAAAATTGTAGGCAGCGCCGGTTTAAGCGTGTGGTTGACGTTGGGAACGAATTTCAGGCATATACCCAGTGCTCTTTCTCCCCAGTTCTGTTCGTGATTGCTTACATAAACGTGCACAAGTAATACTGTGCCCGCTTGAACAGAAAGCTTGAACGTAGCTGGTCGAGTACTAATACGAAATTAATAGAACACGCCCGGTTTTATCTATATCCCGTAATGAGAACATGGTTAGGAATATGGAGCTTGTCTATATACAAATATGGGGCAAACAGTTCTTGGCATTCAGTATAAAAAAAGAGAACGAATATTTCACATGGATTGCAAAGTTACGTCCTATATCATGTAATATATTAAAGGTGGTATTGGTATTCTTAAACATTCCGTTTGCGGTCCCACACACTCTTGCGAATAATAGGGAACGGTCTCTTAAATATCTATCAAACCGAGATTGAACTCAAGAACGAAGTTAAGTCTCTCTTTTACGAGGCGTTTGAGAGGCAGGCGATTTTCAGAGCCGCGTGTGTAAGGTTGAAAATGCAAAGCACATTCCCAGCTATCAGCAACTAGGAACAAGAATTTAACGAAAATGGATTCGCTGAAGTACACGTGCGTTATAAAAATAGTCGTAAATAAATTTATATGCTTCTATGCGTTTATGAAAAATCTAAACAACTCACAATATCCTACGTATTCTGCCGAGTTATTATTCGTTCTGCTGTGGCGTTAAATTATGAAACTTTTTTTAAATTAAAAAAGTGAACACAAAAACCTACAAGTGGCAAAACTTAAATATTAAGAGTACCTATTAAAATAGAAAATACTATTTACGGATAAAATTTGCTTTAGAAGTAACAAGTTCCCGGTTGTCAAGTGGTTACGGTAGAAGACTCGGAATATTTTGGTACTTGTTAAAATTCCAATTCAGAATGTTATCAAATGTTTTTATTATTATTATTAGTATATAGTTTACAGCTTCAATACTACAAAACTGCCAGAACACTTCATTAGCAACACAACGGAAATTAGAGATTTGTAGATAGTTCCATGGAGTTCGCGGAAATTTCTTTCCTATAAAAAAGAAGTGTCATGCTACTCGCCTCCCACCTAGGCGAACCGGCTTCTATTCCCGGCGCGGTCGCTCCCGGATTTTCGCACGTGGGGGGTGTATTATGACATTTCCCCAGTCCCAACTAGGGCTGGGGGAAAAATTCGTGTAATTTTTTTCTGCGTCTGTATTTAGCTAGTAAAGGCTATTCAGTATAGGCTATTCACGGTAAACTGAGCACTTTTGAAAGCCCTCTCATTTGGTATAATGGTAAATAAGTATATCTTAGTTTAGCCTCAGACGTTAAATTCCTAGTGGGGTGGAATATACACTTTGTGTTCATAACTTATATGGTAAAATTTATTTTAAGAAGTGGTTAAAATTACAAAAATTGACTGAAAGGGAAAAATAACTAGGGCCTCAAAAGCGCTCATTTTACCGTGAACAGCCTATATCAAGCAGAAGATAGTCGTAGAAGACTAAAAACTGTTTTCTGCATCGTGCATCTCTGGTGAGTCAGCGTAAAAATATTCACATTTATTGGAATTTAAAGTAAGTTGTTAAGTGCAGATCTCTCTAGAATGTTGTTCTCCGTTTTTTTTTTTTTTTCCTTTGTGTGCAGCTGTGTTTTTTCCAGTTGGCCTTGCAACCTCGGCGTATGAACTTTGTGTAGGTTGGCTGGTTGCTTGGAAATAAGGACAAGTATGAGTCATGCGCCATCTGTTGTTCCGCCCGAAGGTCTTGCTCACTTGCGAGTCAAAGCAAAAAATAAATACTGTCTGATTTAGTGGCAAACAAGTAGAAAGTACTTCTAATAAATTTCGTTGTGCATTTTCAACGTGTGCGAGAGAGATGCTTGCGTTTCAGTCGGTTTGGTTTGCTATTTCAACTCGTGAGTTATTAATCATTCGTCGTCCGGTTTGTTACAAGCATTTCGATCTTCCGTTTGCTTCCAAAGGACAAAGCAGTTACTTTCACCCGTGTCTCTTAAGTGCAACCCAGAACTTTTAACAGGTTTCACCTAATAAAATTACCCCGCTCATTGGCTGATTTTGGTTTTGTAATTTTTCCGGTACGATAGCATTGCTTGTAAGAGTGTTTACAGATCTTCAGAAATTTTTGTAAAAAAGGCATCAAGAGATCAACTTGATTTTGGCAAGTCGCAGGTTTGATACGTCCGTGTCTGAGTAAATTCTGTGAATAAAATATATTTGAAACGTATACAGATTTGTACATATTCGTGCACGTTCCTATCGAAACAATTTCCGTTTTCCAGGTTGTGTCGTCGGTCATATAAATAAAGGTTGTTCACGGTAAAATCAGCACTTTTGAAAGTCTTGCTTAAGATCTACTTGTAAGCACATTATGTATCCTTCCGTCACACGTAAAATCAACATTGCTGTAGACATGATCACTTTATTCATGCCTCAATAAAGATAAATTGTAAAATGTTGTAAAAGTAAATATTTTACAGATATTCTAATCCATACACTTATATGAATTTAAAAAATCAGAAAGAAAAAATTATTGTAGTATTGACAAATGTTTACCGAACACTTTTAATTCATCGTTGAGACATGGAATTACTTTCTGTCCGTCGTTACCAACTTTACTGGGCGTATGTCACTAAAAATACACGCAGGTAGTGACAGTGACATTTTACAAGGGTTGATTTCAAAAGTGCTCGCTTTATCGTGAACAGCTTTTAGAAT
The DNA here is from genome assembly GCA_002778355.1 of Clitarchus hookeri. Lineage (NCBI taxonomy): Eukaryota > Metazoa > Arthropoda > Insecta > Phasmatodea > Phasmatidae > Clitarchus > Clitarchus hookeri. Next base: position 509,905 of record NQII01000330.1, on the reverse strand, counting down.
GAAATCTGTACAATATTATCACCAAACTTTGCGTAGGGCACGTTCCATTTGTACTAAAGGAATTTTCTCCTATTTGCCGTACTGTAATTTTGACGTCGGCGATTTTCACCCGATACTACATACATTGTAGTGGTATGCTTAAAGCTTAGGTTTGGTGTATTTACCACATCGTTAAATTCAGCACGAGTTGTTTTTTGCAGCTACTGATTTCAGATGCTCGTATCTGCAAAACCTGTGAATGCCCGTCGTTATGAATAAATGCTGTAAAGATGGCACGTAATTTGCTGAACTTTGTTGGTTTTGTACCGGACATTTTTTTGCCAATTCTACAAAGGGATTTAATTTAACTCAGTCTCAGAACGAACCCCTGTTGTTAGGTATGTGCACAACTGAATAGCAGCAGGTAGTTTGATAGATCGGTGTCAGTTTTGACACACTGATTACACAGTAGTGTTTGCCTATTTTAAAGTATGTCAATACATTTCAGTTGAAATATTATTTATACGTGCTGTTATAATTTCAAATGTTCGAACTTTAAAATATTTTTTGCAATGAAAAAGTGTTTTTTTTTCTGGACCTGGTAACACCGAACTACGTTTATTTAAAGGGGAGAGGGGAGGGTAGTTATTTTGTGAAATTCCCAATCTTAGCAAACTGAACAGGTAATTTTTTTTAGGTAGAAATTACTCTTTTTGACTTTTGGACTGTAATTTTAAGCAAGCCTGTATGGAATAATGTAAAATAGTTCGTGTGCCAAATTATTCGGACTTTAAGATGTCAGCGACAACAGTTTAAAATGCAAAACATTTCTTGTAATAAGCAGTTTAAAAGATGTAGAGATCTTTAATTGGACCATGGCATTTTTTACAATATCGCGTTTCTGCAAGTGTTATTTGAGTGATAATTTAGATTTTAAAACATGATTATGGGAAGTACGGCGAATTTTTAAAATATTATATTCTTTACAAGTTTAAAAGTTTTTGGAAAATACAAGGCGCGCGAAAGGCAAAAAAAATACTAATTTTGTATTTTTACGAAATACTGTTTAGCTTGATTACTTATAAGCTTTATTTCCTCGCATAAAAAATTAAGACTCCATTTTTTTTTTTTATTTTTTTTTTTTTTTTTTTTTTTTTTACATAATGGCATGTCAAAATCACAATTTGTGTTTTTAGGACGGACGTACAAGGAATACAAACTTACTTACCGAAATGAGATAACTCGCTTTGAAAAAACAGTAATATGAGTTACTTCACGAAATCTTAAAATCACGCTATGAAATATTTTCGCAATTTTTAAAAATTGCTTAAAATAAAACTATTTTTACAGTTTTTTATTTTTAGCAGTCTGTAAATTTTTGTAATATAAATTTTGCTGACCATAACTTAAAATGAACTAAAACTTGATTTTCCAGTTACTCTTGTTGATGTTCTGTAATTGTTTTAATTTATTTAATTTTACTTTGCAAAAACACACATATTGTGATTTTGACAAACATGCTATAACGAAAATACTACGCAATCTTAATTTTTTGTGCGAGGAAAGAGTACTTAAAAAGTAACGCCTACAAGTAGAGCGGTATTTGGTACAAATATAAAATGAAGGTTTTGGTGATTAAGCACCCTTGAGGAGAATGGTGCACGTAAACCGTGTTTTTTTTTGTCATTAGCTGTTTTTCGTAGAATTTTTAGATAATTTTAGTACGACGAGATATGAATAATAATGTATAATGCCTTCTTCATACCTTGTTAGATAGTCACGATATTCACTGCCTTTATTATTTTCGGAGCAAAGGTGGAAGATAAATGATACCTTATTCGTTATCTTTCATCAATGCTCCAAGAATAATATAGTCGATGAATATCCAACTATGTAAGAAAGTGTTACAAATTAAGTATTGTGCCAAACATTGTAATAAACCCTCTGAAAAACAACTCATCACGAAAATCGTGTAAATATACTGCTTTCGCGTGGCTCTTGAGCTGTGTTGCATTGAGTTAAAATCGTGCTTTTTTTTTTTTTTTACGAAACAATTAAATGTGCCCCCTCCCCCCTAATATGTTTGTTTACCTACGAAAATACAGCATACGCCAGACGAGGAAGGAATGGTACGTTAAAGTTACCACGCATACCGCAGAAATTTAGTTTTGTACCCTTCAGTATAGTTAAAAAAACGGGATTCAGACTGCCGTATCTTAAAACATACTACCCGGACACGAGCCAAATTACGATAGGAGACTGCTGACCTTTACTACAGACTTTTTTATCAATAAGATGATAGGGTCACCGCTTAAAGACCCATAGGCTCGTAGTACTACGAGAACACTGCACGTCAGTTTGCAGCCCTGCGCGTAGTGGCGATGGCGCACTTGTAGCGCGTGCCAGTGTAACCCGTATAGCTCCCGCGCTTCTCGGCCAAAAAAGGCGAAAAGCGATGCAGACTGTCGGCCCCTTAATGGACATCTGCGTACCTCCCAAGCTGGCGGATTGCCAATGTCTCTTGCTTTAGTCCATTCACTGTTACTTCCATCTTTTCTGAAGCCCTGCTAAAGTTCTACTTCTAGTATATTCCTCCGTCTTGTGCAAATAAAACTTAAGCTAATCTAGAAAATTACAGCAAAGAGACAACGCCATTCGTGCGCACTCAGCGTATTAATATTTTGCACAAGAACGATTTCTTACTCGACGTTACCAACAGTAGGTTTTTTCATAAAAATTATAAATGAAATATAATTTATAGATAAAATGAAAGTAAAATTTCAATTTAACCTAAAACAAGGTACTTTTACGTTAACATAAGTTTAAAACGCTTATGTTAAGGGGTAAATTTATGAAATAACCAAACACGACATACATGGGGTGATTTTTCAACGGGTAGATTCATAAAGTGTGAAGAAACCGCGAATAGACTGGTTGCAATCGCAATGATAAGGTGACGGGTGCTACTTACGGTGCACTGCGACGCTAGTGGGGCGGTGTCCCCGGGAGTGGTAGCTCACTGCCCCGACAGGTGACAAAGGGGGCAGGCACTTCGGACCATCGCAGACTCCCAGCCAGGAATGGGAGCGAGGACATTGCGGCCTGCATCCAGCCTTGGCAGCTGTTCCAACCCCGGCCGCAGCTTCGCATTACGCCGACACGCGGTCAACTGACGTCCGCCCGAGGCTAAGTTTACTACGCGAGTAATTCCCTGCCGTATTTATCTCATTCGGCTGATGATGATAGTTGACTTTTAGGGCGAACTAACTGTGCCAACGCGCGAACATAGTTCCTGGTAAAATAAGGGGCCGGGAGGAAATTTTAGGACGTGGGAAAAATTTAACCGAACATTTTAGGGTAAAAAAAATTGCCGGGGTCATTCGCAGAGAATCTGCGAGAGGAGTACGGAGAGTTGCAACTCTTTAGTGATGGATAAACGGCTTTATTGCGTTAAAAAGTTTCTAGGAAAATTTAATGAGCAAATGTTTCTTTCGTATGAGAGTTTACACACAGGAACATCTAACCCACTACGGGTTTACTTTAATCTAAAAACATGTGACATCTGTACACCACAGCTAGAACAATGCATTCGAAACAACCTGTATAGCATTGATTAGTTCCTTGTGGTATAAAAGTTATTTACAAGGGCGTGTTTGTAAAACTACATAGCTCGTTAATTTACACACAGATGCAGACGATGCCGTAAGTATCGCAAAATAAGACGACATTGAGTGGGTGTAGTATTCGTGCCACGTTCGTATTTTATTTTATTTTTTTCGCCTTAAAAATTGCGGAGCGCCAACAGTAATAACTGTTTTACTTCTACCAGGATAATAATGGAAAGTGTGAAATAATGTTTATTGTGGCCCCATTTATGATCCAATTTCTAAGTAATCAGTATCAAACTCAGCACTCGCTTGGCAGAGAAAAAGAAAATGATGTATTAAAGAACTTGTTTTTCATACAGTGACTAATGTATCATGTGTTGCAGAGTTTTCGTTCAGACAGGAATCCACCAGAATTGACCAGCAATCGTAACCTACACAGAAAGAACTGTTATGCAAACAGCTATCATGTAACTTTCATTGCATGTCTGTAGCAGGTTTACTTAATAGTCTATAACAATTTTATAGTACCGTAAGTATTTTTAGAAACTTTACATTAATTTCTAGCCGATGAATTTTCGAAATTACTGTCCCCGTGCGTTTAATGTTAGTCGAAATAGCAGGCGTTCAGGGGGATTTTTGGCTTTTATATTCTTGTCCCTCTGTAATTAGTTTCCAGATATTCAGGGATGATCATGTATAGGATATGGCGTCATTAATTTTTATTCACAAATGGAAGCTTTATGCAGATTGTAAGCAGTAAGAAGACAGGTATTCTCTGTTGGTGAACCCGAGGTCTGTGCCAGCTGTGGGGCTTCAAGAAATCAATGTTTGCGCTGCTTTCACCTGTGGGGTAGGCAACTTCTTGCTCTTCAGCGTGTAGCTTTAGGGTTGTGGTGTAAATCAGGACGGACAACTAACATGTACATATTTGAACATCCCGACACCACGCCCCCATGAGCAACTATTGAGTCTTGCGATACGTCTTTGGACGAGTCAAGGCCGCTATCATTATAGCAAACGTATCACAACTGAGGATGTTAATTCATTTATTTGACGCTATACAGAGTCGAGATTATAAAGATAGAGATCGATAATTTACAGGAATCCATAATTCACAAGAAATAAATTTCAAAAACATGCTTTTTTTTTTTCTTTTTTTTTTTACTGTTCCGTATTGTACATAAAAAATTATTATTTCTAGTAAACGAGAGCAGGTAGAAGAAATGCGCTAGAGTAAAGTAAAGAATTAACTTTTTTAAGATTGTTTTCTTGCCTTATTCTTCTTGGAACTTGAAAACACTAGCTCACCAGAAGTCCGCATCTCACCAGTAACGTTAATGTCTGCTTTAATTTTTGAAAAAAAAAAAAAAATGTATGATGGCACCTTAGCTTTAGTGGTTTTGAATTGTTTAGTATTACACGTGCACCGCCCTAGAGCTGTTATTATTTTCACAATAAGGGCCCCGGTGGTGCAGTGGTTATGCCACCCGCCTTTCACCACTGTGAACCGGATTCGATTCCCGACGAAATTATCTTCGCAATTGGGAAACGTCGCGGGCACTGCCATTGGCCAGTGGGTTTTCTCGGAGCATTCCAGTTTCATCCTTATCGGCTCTGGAGACCTCAGTTGTTAAGCACCGCCTAAATAATTCGTATTTGACCATAGGGAAGAAGATACAATTACATTCGTAACAGTTTGTCGCAAAAATTACAGTAATAACATACACATTTTGGGCCGTTAATTTTACAGAAAGATGCTTTGCTGTACTTCCACATCGTTTCGTAACAAAGAATCCGAGTACACGTTGTTTTCCTCGTTGGTTGTGTTTCAGTATTCGGTTCTTAAGAAATACTGTAATAAAAGAAACAGAAAATGCACTGCGTTGATAAAATAGGTAAATAGTTTTTAATTGAATCTTGTGCGACGTCATACTGAGTGAGTTCGAAAGCCATTACTCAACTTGATGGCCTCTGCGGCCTTGGGAGATGTTTGCTGCTTACTGCCTTGCAGAAGTTGTTATGCGATGTTATCGATCTGTTTATCCTCGTGGTTTCCCCGCACCAAGAAATGGAGTCGCCTCGTCGGTTTGTTGGCAACGAGGAATCGCATACATTAACGTGGCCATTCGTCAGCGAGATGGTGTCATTTGCTCAAAGAATTTGAAAGTGCGGTGTATTTTTTTCGGGAATTGTGGCTGGGAAGTGTGGCACCAGCTACTTTTCGATATAGTTTATTGCAGTAGTCTTGTTCTAATTTCATTGTATCCGTGCTCACGAAATGACAAGTTNAGCTACTTTTCGATATAGTTTATTGCAGTAGTCTTGTTCTAATTTCATTGTATCCGTGCTCACGAAATGACAAGTTTATGTCAGCAGTTCGTTTAGTAATTACTAATTAGGACTGTGTTATATGTTTTCATGTGAAAAAAACTGTGATCATTATTATTTTTAACGTACGTTGGCTTATCAGGCTTGTGATCTATTGAGAGAAGAAATGGGAATGGTCATATAGGTTGTTCACGATTAATCGAGCACTTTAAAAAAAAAAAACCCTGAGTACGATCGATTTTACTCCTCGTGTAGCCCTTCGCCATATGTGAAATTCACATTGCCGTGAACCTAATGGCTTTATTCATACGTCAGTCAANCTCCTCGTGTAGCCCTTCGCCATATGTGAAATTCACATTGCCGTGAACCTAATGGCTTTATTCATACGTCAGTCAAATTGAAAACTTGAAATTATTAGGAAACTAAATGTGTGTTACATGCCCATTCGTTCTTTATAATGCGAGTAAAGAAAAAATATCAATTTTTACACTTTCAATACAACGTCAAGATTAAAAATATTTTATTTAAATCGCTGGCAACATAGCTGGAAGTGTGCACGGTAGCATATATGCAGTTAATGGGCAATGCTTTTTTTTCAAAAGGTTAATTTCAAAGGTGCTCACTACCGTGAACAGCCTGTATCGTGGAGCTATCCCAACATTATACTGGAGTGGGGATAGAAAGCCAGTTAGAGGAACATCATCTCCAAGTGGAACCGGCGCGGGATCGAACACATGACTTAACCGAGAGCTAGATATACACGCCGCCGCATGACCAGGGAGGCAGGATATCAACTATGAGTTCAGCAGAGGGTTTCTATTATCAGGCTATCCGAGCCGGTTAGTTTACGTCACGGTACTGAGTATTAGCCGTAAAGTTTACATGCAAGCCGGTGACTTATTCATGGGTGTTAGAAAATCATTAACAATTGTAAAATGAAACTCGTAAGGCACTGGCACGGAAGCAACAAACTTTAGACGTCTAGTTCAAAAAGTAACTTGCATAAATCACAGATATTGAAGATACGATGGGTAGATAAGGATTCAAAACAAAGCTATAAATAANAAAAAGTAACTTGCATAAATCACAGATATTGAAGATACGATGGGTAGATAAGGATTCAAAACAAAGCTATAAATAACATTTGCAACGGGGACTGCTGTGACATTTTGTCAGCTCAAATAATACTTAAAAAAAATGGGAGGGGGTGATACAGCACTTACGTTAAATAAGATTATTAATCGCAGACTATTTTTAACAAACAGANAAAAAGTAACTTGCATAAATCACAGATATTGAAGATACGATGGGTAGATAAGGATTCAAAACAAAGCTATAAATAAAATTTGCAACGGGGACTGCTGTGACATTTTGTCAGCTCAAATAATACTTTAAAAAAATGGGAGGGGGTGATACAGCACTTACGTTAAATAAGATTATTAATCGCAGACTATTTTTAACAAACAGAAAATAATGTTTTAGTTTGTAACTGTAGAGCTAAAGTTTGTTGCTTCCGTACCAGTGCCTTACGAGCTTCATTTTACGATTCAATTGTTATGATTTTCAAACGCCGCGTGCGTGTATGAAAAATGTTAGTTCGTCCTCTCCTTTCTCCGTGTATTTAATATGGTATCTAGGTCACTGATGTAGACCTTCCTCGTAGACAAAATAGGATTACTAAGTGGACGGGAAGCAGACGAGGCCTAGCGGCGGCGTGTTTAGGCTCGTGTGGCGTCGAGATTGTGGCGGTCTCTGCTGCAGGCGGATATGCCGTTGCCGCGTCTATGCGGCGGGGAAGGAGGGGGGAGGATTCCCTCTCCCAGGACATCCGTGCTTGCTGGCGTAGGACTAACAGGAAGTGGCTCCACAGCCGCGCGATGTAGGTCGTCTTCCCGGACCCGTTAGTATACCAGCCGCCAGCTGCAGTTCCACGCCTGGATGCTGCATTGAGCTCCGTCGACGTCCACGGAGCGCTGTAGGAAACTCCAAGGCCCCCCGCTTACCTGGCGCTTGAACTGCGTTGCAGTGTGTTTGAAATACTCGTTTTTTCTACGAAACTATTAAACTTGCGTCCAATGTGCTGATATACGAAAATGACACACACATCAGAAACACCATTTCAGAGTACTCCAAGGCTACAAACTGTTTTTTCAAAGCGCTGTATCTCAAAATACACGCTTCAGATGCACACAAAACTACTCAAGAGCCCTGCATCGAACCTTACTATAGACTTCCCACCAATACAATAATGTCATTGCTGAACGTCCCATAGGTACACGCAGTGCGATTACTGCGCGCCCGTTGAGAGCCTTGCGCTTAGCGGCGATGGCGCACTTGATGCGCGTAGCAGTGTCGCCCTTATCGCTTCCGCGCTTCTCGGTCTCAAACGCGGAAAAAAGCTCTATGTAAGTGGGAGCCTTAAGGTCATTTCACACGATCATTTTGTTTTTACAAACCACACATTACACTAAAATAATTTACCAGAATCAAAACAAACCTTTTTTTTAATAAGATGATATATTTACTTTGCATGAAATAAATATATACAAATAGTTTTGTAGCTGAAATGTGCACAAATGACTCTATTAAAACACTGCACGTTATTTTTATACTGTTTTATTAATAATTCCTATTTGAAAAATTGGATTCGAGAAAATATAGATGTGAATCGAAAATCTTTGAAAGAATTTGAGTCATTCAGTGGCTTAAAAGAAAAAATATCCACGATTATGACGTCTTGAGTGATGTCACATAGCATTGAAGGAATTGAATTCAATGACCTTGAAGAAAATTCGAAGTGAACTTTGATCGTGTGAAGGGACATTAATGCAGTACATGACATGTCATTCTTGGCCGTATCCATCAACTTTAGTAGTTCAATCTAAATTTTGTGGTTTCAAGCTAACATAAAAAATATTTCAGTGCATACAAAATATGTTTATTAAAGTTGCGATTTTAATAAGAGCCGCAAAGAAAATTTTTATTATGACACACTCATTTTGGGGGTGGGGGAAGTCCCATTAGCTCCCCATCCGCCTAGCTCTGTCCCTGTCCCCAATATAGGGCACTTGGCAGAAATTTTAAAAACTAATGCTAATGACATGCCCTTGCATGGTTTGCTGTGTAATGCTCGGTTCTTTTGCAAAAATTTCCTCACATTGTAGAACAAGGGATTCCTGGGAGATCGGTACCACACAATTAACTAGTGGTTTGTGTGAATCAGTCCTAAGAAATTTAATTCCAATCATGTCATTGAACAGCTGATCAGAGATAGAGCTGTGTCCGTGACCACTAGTTTAAAACTTCTGTCTTCTAATATAATGTTGAGTCGTAGAATTAAGTCTCTCAACTTGTTGTCAACGTTACCGTAGAGGTGACTGTTGCTATTTTGCACCCCGAGGCAATAAAAGTTAATTTTCTGCACTTGCATTTTTGGATGAATTAACACAAACAAAACTATAATACTTATAGTAATTAATAAATGCAAATTTTCTCAACCAGTGCAATTCAGGTGACAAGTTATCTACAGTAAGTTTCCTTTGTGGTTAATTAAACACCATGTTATTGTTTCATGTCAGTTGAAAGGAAAGCTAAGATTGTTGAGCATCTTCCAGTTTATTTTGATCAACTTTCAGCTGATGGAAGAAGTGTGTGTTAGGTGCATAAATGTATAATGCTGGAAAAAAAAATTGGAAAAAATACTTAATTATTACGTGGCCTATTTATTTTGTAAAAATTTAAACCTGAAAGTATTGNCACTTGCATTTTTGGATGAATTAACACAAACAAAACTATAATACTTATAGTAATTAATAAATGCAAATTTTCTCAAGCAGTGCAATTCAGGTGACACGTTATCTACAGTAAGTTTCCTTTGTGGTTAATTAAACACCATGTTATTGTTTCATGTCAGTTGAAAGGAAAGCTAAGATTGTTGAGCATCTTCCAGTTTATTTTGATCAACTTTCAGCTGATGGAAGAAGTGTGTGTTAGGTGCATAAACGTATAATGCTGGAAAAAAAAAATTGGAAAAAATACTTAATTATTACGTGGCCTATTTATTTTGTAAAAATTTAAACCTGAAAGTATTGANAAAAAAAAATTGGAAAAAATACTTAATTATTACGTGGCCTATTTATTTTGTAAAAATTTAAACCTGAAAGTATTGAATAACATTGGCTTTGTATCCCACTTTCTTATTTTAGAGTTCTGCAGAAATTATAGCTTCTGAAAAATATACCTGCTCCTTCTTTGTGGTAGACAGACAAAAAATTGCTTATATTAAGCAGTGTGTGGATAAGGGTATGGATTATTTTCACATATAAATCTTGTAAATGCAATATTAACCTTGATTCACAGAAGCAAGTGGTTTGTGCAGTGGGCACTAAACTGGTGTGTACTTACTGTGGTTAGTGAGTACTTGGGATTGTACACAGTAGCGCTATGATTTTATGGGATAATAAAGATAAAGGCATGCCCCACATTCCTGTACAGCTATCAAGTTTTATGTTTTAGAAACTTATTTTCCCAAAAATTATTTTTAAAATGCTCGTTATGCAAGTTTTTATGCATGCCAATCTGTCTTAGAGAGAGGAATCAAGTCTGAATGAACTATTTGAGATATTGCAAACTGTTTTTAATATTTGCTGTGTTGAAGCTTTTTGATTTTGTCATCTAGATAGGCAAGCTTCTGACAATATTTTGTGAGAGTAAAGAGTTCCATATGGTTTTATTATAAATGCATCAATGTCAAAGGAAATTGGAATTACAATTACAAGGATAATCAAGGCTGNGTTCCATATGGTTTTATTATAAATGCATCAATGTCAAAGGAAATTGGAATTACAATTACAAGGATAATCAAGGCTGAAGTAACTCTGTCATAAGCTATTGCTACTAAATAAAAACATGAAGAGCTACTGTCCCCTTTTTTCTACATTTTTGTGCATTATCCTTAATGCCCTGCCTGGTTGAACCANGTTCCATATGGTTTTATTATAAATGCATCAATGTCAAAGGAAATTGGAATTACAATTACAAGGATAATCAAGGCTGTAGTAACTCTGTCATAAGCTATTGCTACTAAATGAAAACATGAAGAGCTACTGTCCCCTTTTTTCTACATTTTTGTGCATTATCCTTAATGCCCTGCCTGGTTGAACCAATACCCTTAAAAATGTTTCTCACTTGTTGTATGTAAACTTTTTGTTCTAGTTCTTGTACATGTGTAGGTGTGATATTTAAATTATATTAAAAATAATTGTAACAAATTGAAGGTTCCCATATAGTATGACAGTCATAAAATGTAGTGCACAATACCAATAATTGAGTAGCTGTAGAGTGTTTTCAAAATTTTTTAGTGCTGTTATTATTAGAATGGAATCAAAGAAATGTTTCTTCCCAAACATCAATCTTTAAGTTTTTAGATTTATTTTTTAATTTCATGGCTTAAGGGAGTATACTTACTATGATTGAGTTCAATAAGATGTTTAATCTGCAACAACAGTATGTATACATCCTTATTTTTGTTATTCCCTGTAATCTGAAGTTCATTGGTTGGATACACTACTTACAGAGAATTTTATGCCGGGTGGATGATACATNTTTATTCCCTGTAATCTGAAGTTCATTGGTTGGATACACTACTTACAGAGAATTTTATGCCGGGTGGATGATACATATTAGGTTTAGAGTGCAAGAAAATTATAGCATTACAATTACATAGTCTCATCATCTGAAATTGGTGTGTGTGGATGGAACCCTGATGTGGAGTCTTGTGCACCTGTGAGGGGGATGGGATTGGAACCCCATCCCTTTTCTTTGCAAATTTTTTACCCTGGTTTTGCCATGAATTTTATACATGGTTCTATAGTATCTTACCAAGTGGGGAGGGAGGGGAGGCAGGGTNGTGTGTGTGGATGGAACCCTGATGTGGAGTCTTGTGCACCTGTGAGGGGGATGGGATTGGAACCCCATCCCTTTTCTTTGCAAATTTTTTACCCTGGTTTTGCCATGAATTTTATACATGGTTCTATAGTATCTTACCAAGTGGGGAGGGAGGGGAGGCAGGGTGTACATTGCATATCCCTAAATTTAGTAAAGGGTGCCAAAATGAGAATAAGTGTGTACTTGTACTGTTTTTTTTTTCTGAAATACATTGATATATTGTATACATTATCTTTAATGAATGTTCTAATGTATTTCTGGTAACTTATATATCTTCGCTTCTGGGTTATAACTTTTATCTTTCATGCAGCATGTAATATGGGTTCAAAATGAAATTTATAAGAGAAGAGGGATGCCTAAAGATTTTCCCCACTGCCTGGGAGGGAGCCAAAGGCATGCCCCCTCCTAAGTTGGAGATGTTTCGCTACTGCAGGTTAATTCTCCTGAGAGGCGTCTATCGGCTATTTACGGTAAAGTGAACACTTTTTTAAAGTCCTTTCATTTGGAATAATAGTCTATAAATATATTTTATTTTAGCCTTAGATGTTAAATTTCGAGTCCGGTAAAATATATACGCTGTGTTTTATTACTAGCATGGCAATATTTATTTTAAAATGTGGTGGAAGGATAAAAAATGGCTGATAGGAAAAAAGTAACTAAGGACTGAAAAGTGCTCACTTTACTGTGAACAGCCTATAGTTGGAGTGGTTAATTCTAGGCTGGTTGCTACTGATGGATNACTGAAAAGTGCTCACTTTACTGTGAACAGCCTATAGTTGGAGTGGTTAATTCTAGGCTGGTTGCTACTGATGGATAAGCATTATTCCTTATTTATGACATTCACAACTGTTCTACACATGGCATTAGCTTGGTTTAATGGATTGAGGTACCTTCTTCGTATTAGAAAAGAGATTCTTAGTTTTTCACGAACTGTTTTTTGTATGCATATTTGTAAAATAGTTTTTCCTCTGTATCAGCTTCACCTCTGGCAATTGTTNTTTCACGAACTGTTTTTTGTATGCATATTTGTAAAATAGTTTTTCCTCTGTATCAGCTTCACCTCTGGCAATTGTTTTGCTGGTAGAACTTTAGCTCAAGTGACTATTTCATCTTGTTCAACTGAAAATTAGTGGTCAACATTCATAGTCCTTTTTATTAGGTGTGAGTCACTGCACAGATGGTTGCACCTAATAAAAAGCAATTTAAGAGGATTGCCATTGAACCAAGAACTTTTTGTAGTATAGGGAATTATGAGGAGTGTTGAAAAAAATTAGTTACATTCAAGGCCACACTACAGTAGAATTGTACAACCTATTGTTGCGCTTGCGTGGAATGGAGGTAATATCATTGTCTCACTAGTAGTAATCGTTCCAGCAGTTTCATTGTAGCCGTAGCTAGCAATGCCGTAACAGCTGGATATACACTGTAATATTGAAGTACAAGGAACCGTGCTCTTTCTCTGGATAATAATTTTCAATTTTATACGAGATTTACTTATCAAGAAATAAAGATGTGAATGCAGTTTACCATTCGATTGCAGTGAAATGGTGCAAACAATATGAATATTGTCATCCAACTTTGCTGATTTCTGATTGGCACAGGGTATCAACATCTAGCACAGTAGACAATTTGGTGGCAGTAGAGAGACTGACTCGCAGTGACTTACAATAATCATAGTGACAGCCGGGGAAAATGCACAGGAGGTGTGTGTTGATTGACAATGCACATACTGTTATCCGTAACCAAATGTTAATATCACATACAGTGTTCAAGAAGGGTTGAGTGTTCTTTGATGATCTGATACAAAGATGCAAGTTGTCTTCTGTAAGTTTACTTCTACAATATCCTGTGGAGGGTGATGGTTTTTTTAAGCAATGAAACACTGCTTCATCATTTGACTCCAGACTCTGAGAGAGCTTCTATTATATGTGGACACAACCTCATATTTGAAGTAGTTGAAAGTTGCATCATCAGCAGGAATGGTTCAGGTCATTGTTTTCTTTAACTGTTCAGGAGTTTTTCACATGGACTTTATCGATAGAGAAAGAACGATTAATACTGCTTTGTATTGCAAAACTTGTGGTTCATTGCACTGTCGTAAAAAGTCAAAGCATGAAAAGATAAGCTGAGATTATTTCCATGAATATGCCATGCTGCACAAAGCATGCACAACGCAAGAATTGCTTTAGAGTTTTGGATGGAAGGTACAGCAGTATTTGATATACAGTCCTGATATTGGCTGTGTGTTTTTCATCTTTTCAGCAAGCTGAAAGAACAGCTAGGTGGACAATGATTGCTCGTTATGAAGTGAAAACACCTGTTAGACAGTGGCTTTACAGCCAGGGAGCAGGGTTCTGTCGTAAAGGAATCTTAAGATATATTCGAGTGTTCAGACTGTTATTAACCACAACTAGTTGATTACTTGGGAATATAGTACAGTGTACGTTTTATTGTACTATGCTGCATGTTGTGACCTGTAATGACTGGGTGTAACTTAATTTCTGAAACATCCGTTCTGCCAGTATCTTGGGAAAAATGTGGGGAAACTAGAAAATATTGGAAAATATTTCAGGTTTTTAGTGGTGGTTTTATTGAGCAGTAGGTTTTGTAAGAAGTCATCAAGCTATAATTTTGTTAGGCTAAGATGTAATCATACAAATATCCAAAATCATGCAGTACTTTGGATTAGAGGTTAACATGTGTAGTGATTTTGTGCACAGACTATTTTTCTTTGGAAGAATAATGTGTAACATGGATAAAAATGGAAAAATGAGGTGAATCTACTTTTGTTTTGCAGCATAAGCTGTTGAAATTACAAAATTAAATGTGATTGATTGTACATTCCTGAATGCTTTAAAACAATGATATAGTATAGTTCATAGTGTTAAATGATGATGTTCTTGTTACTGTGTGGTGAGCAAGTAATAATCTGGGCTTGTTGCCCGTTCTCTTTGCATGTCTGTATTCAGGTAAGGATGGCAGCAAGGTGACGACGGTGGTGGCGACCCCTGGCCAAGGACCTGATCGGCCGCAGGAGGTGTCCTACACGGACACCAAGGTCATCGGCAATGGCAGCTTTGGGGTGGTGTACCAAGCGAAGCTATGCGACACTGGGGAAATGGTTGCCATAAAGAAGGTGCTCCAAGACAAAAGGTTCAAGGTGAATTGCTTTTCTCCTTTCACAAGTGTATCATTCAGCATGCCTTGAAGTTGACTGTGAATATGTAGATGCAGCCTCTAATATTACTTTGGTTATAAGTGGTTCACGGTAAACACTTTTCAAACAAACATTTGTAAGAAAATCACTGCCCATAACTACACACTGGCATGCTGGCTCACATTTAAGTTGGTAACAAATTAGTAAAAATAGTTCTGAGATTTGACCTTTTATTGTGAGTATAGTGTTAAAATTAATGGCCACTGACGTTAGTACTTTGTTTTATACACATACTATGGATTTGTATATCGGCAACATGTTTATGATCATTTTAATTCCATGGTTTCGCTTGGATGGCGTATGAAAAAAGAATTATTAGGCCCATGGCAATGTTAATTTTACATATAGTTACCCTCGTAAGAAAACCTTCAAACTCCATTTTTTTAAATAGGTTTTTACGCAATTGTAACACCAAAATATCAACTGATCTGCTATGAAAAACTCGTATTTCTAGGAATTTTAAAAAATAATCTACAAATGAAAAATGGAAATCTTATAATTACACTATTAGGTTACCAACAGCAAACAAAACTGATGCAGCTCCTTATTTTTTTAATGCAAGTGTAATATTCACATCTGGGTTAAAGAGCATATGTATCTAAATGATTATCAACAATTTTGTTTTAAACAGCAACAAATTGCCTACAATTTCAAAGTACTCATTATGTTTTTTCTCTCTCCTGTAAAATAACAGTTTTTGGAGTTACAAGGTTTTCTGAGGAGGGTAATGCTATAGTGAAGGATACAAAATGAGGTGAAGTAGATCCCTTAGCAGGGCTTTCAAAAGCGCTCAGTTAACCATGAATAGCCTATACATACGTAAATACAGTTCGTAACTGTAGCTCATTATTGGAATATTGTTGCACATTGAGTTGAGAGAAAGAGATCAGGCAATGCATTAACAGGTGAAGTCTTCAGCACCAGTGAGGGTAGAGCAAGGTGAGGATGGATCAGTGGGGGAATGGAATGAAGAGGAAAATGGGAATACCCTGATAAAAAAATCAACTGGCCAACAGACAAGTCAACCAAATTCTCGTGTGCA
Organism: Clitarchus hookeri; assembly: GCA_002778355.1. Lineage (NCBI taxonomy): Eukaryota > Metazoa > Arthropoda > Insecta > Phasmatodea > Phasmatidae > Clitarchus > Clitarchus hookeri. The sequence goes on along the minus strand of NQII01000330.1, from coordinate 493,785 downwards.
AAAATCCAGGTTTGCCCCCACTAAGGTAGATGGGGTGGTGTACTTAAGTTCTGTGATGATTGTGGTAAACTCTAGCTTCACCTCCACTTTCTAAGGTGTGTGCTGCTGAACAATAATTTTTATACTATGTCTTATATTTATACCTGTTGTCAATTTATTAATTAATTTTTTTTAGTGGAGAATGTATAGCTCCATATTGTCAGTGTCATTTAGCTACATTCTTGATATAACGTCTTGTATAATATGGGAACATAANAAATGTATAGCTCCATATTGTCAGTGTCATTTAGCTACATTCTTGATATAACGTCTTGTATAATATGGGAACATAATTTTCTTTTGATGTAGGTAATTTTCTAAACTGAATGATTCTTCTATCTGGGTTATTAATATTAGGTTTTCACCTAATGAAATTCCCTGAGATGAATATTAAAGAAATTAATAAATTTTTGTAGCACTCATCATTTTTCAGAGATGTGTGTTGACGAATGTAGTGATTTCCTTTCAGTCCGTGAATTTACTTAAATACACACCAGTAAGCTCTTAATTGNATGTGTGTTGACGAATGTAGTGATTTCCTTTCAGTCCGTGAATTTACTTAAATACACACCAGTAAGCTCTTAATTGGAATTGTATGTATTATTCAGTGACAAACAGATGTGTAGTGATCTTAATTTTTTTTTTTTTAAATTTTGGATAGCGTGGCTATAGTTTGTCGATAGTGTAGTTCAACAGTGTTTATCTGTTACATGTTTCGTACTGCNTTAGTGGTGGTTTTATTGAGCAGTAGGTTTTGTAAGAAGTCATCAAGCTATAATTTTGTTAGGCTAAGATGTAATCGTACAAATATCCAAAATCATGCAGTACTTTGGATTAGAGGTTAACATGTGTAGTGATTTTGTGCACAGACTATTTTTCTTTGGAAGAATGATGTGTAACATGGATAAAAATGGAAAAATGAGGTGAATCTACTTTTGTTTTGCAGCATAAGCTGTTGAAATTACANGATGTGTAACATGGATAAAAATGGAAAAATGAGGTGAATCTACTTTTGTTTTGCAGCATAAGCTGTTGAAATTACAAAATTAAATGTGATTGATTGTACATTCCTGAATGCTTTAAAACAATGATATAGTATAGTTCATAGTGTTAAATGATGATGTTCTTGTTACTGTGTGGTGAGCAAGTAATAATCTGGGCTTGTTGCCCGTTCTCTTTGCATGTCTGTATTCAGGTAAGGATGGCAGCAAGGTGACGACGGTGGTGGCGACCCCTGGCCAAGGACCTGATCGGCCGCAGGAGGTGTCCTACACGGACACCAAGGTCATCGGCAATGGCAGCTTTGGGGTGGTGTACCAAGCGAAGCTATGCGACACTGGGGAAATGGTTGCCATAAAGAAGGTGCTCCAAGACAAAAGGTTCAAGGTGAATTGCTTTTCTCCTTTCACAAGTGTATCATTCAGCATGCCTTGAAGTTGACTGTGAATATGTAGATGCAGCCTCTAATATTACTTTGGTTATAAGTGGTTCACGGTAAACACTTTTCAAACAAACATTTGTAAGAAAATCACTGCCCATAACTACACACTGGCATGCTGGCTCACATTTAAGTTGGTAACAAATTAGTAAAAATAGTTCTGAGATTTGACCTTTTATTGTGAGTATAGTGTTAAAATTAATGGCCACTGACGTTAGTACTTTGTTTTATACACATACTATGGATTTGTATATCAGCAACATGTTTATGATCATGTTAATTTCATGGTTTCGCTTGGATGGCGCATGAATAAAAAATGATTAGGTCCATGGCAATGTTAATTTTACATATAGTTACCCTCGTAAGAAAACCTTGTAACTCCATTTTTTTTAATAGGTTTTTACGCAATTGTAACACAAAAATATCAACTGATCTGCTATGAAAAATTTGTATTTCTAGGAATGTTAAAAAATAATCTACAAATGAAAAATGGAAATCTCATAATTACACTATTAGGTTACTTACAGCAAACAAAACTAATGCAGCCCCTTATTTTTTTTAATGCATGTGTAATCTTCACATCTGGTTTAAAGAGCATACGTACCTAAATGATTATCAACAATTTTGTTTCAAACAGCAACAAATTGCCTACAATTTCAAAGTACTCATGTTTTTTCTCTCTCCTGTAAAATAACAGTTTTTGGAGTTACAAGGTTTTCTGAGGAGGGTAATGCTATAGTGAAGGATACAAAATGAGGTGAAGTAGATCCTAAGCAGGGCTTTCAAAAGCACTCAGTTAACCATGAATAGCCTATACATACGTAAATACAGTTCGTAACTGCAGCTCATTATTGGAATATTGTTGCACATTGAGTTGAGAGAAAGAGATCAGGCAATGCATTAACAGGTGAAGTCTTCAGCACCAGTGAGGGTAGAGCAAGGTGAGGATGGATCAGTGGGGGAATGGAATGAAGAGGGAAATGGGAATACCCTGATAAAAAAATCAACTGGCCAACAGACAAGTCAACCAAATTCTCGTGTGCAAAAATCCAGGTTTGCCCCCACTAAGGTAGATGGGGTGGTGTACATAAGTTCTGTGATGATTGTGGTCAACTCTAGCTTCACCTCCACTTTCTAAGGTGTGTGCTGCTGAAAAATAATTTTTATACTATGTCTTATATTTATACCTGTTGTCAATTTATTAATTAATTTTTTTTAGTGGAAAATGTATAGCTCCATATTGTCAGTGTCATTTAGCTACATTCTTGATATAACGTCTTGTATAATATGGGAACATAATTTTCTTTTGATGTAGGTAATTTTCTAAACTGAATGATTCTTCTATCTGGGTTATTAATATTAGGTTTTCACCTAATGAAATTCCCTGAGATGAATATTAAAGAAATTAATAAATTTTTGTAGCACTCATCATTTTTCAGAGATGTGTGTTGACGAATGTAGTGATTTCCTTTCAGTCCGTGAATTTACTTAAATACACACCAGTAAGCTCTTAATTGTAATTGTATGTATTATTCAGTGACAAACAGATGTGTAGTGGTCTTAATTTTTTTTTTTTTTAATTTTGGATAGCGTGGCTATAGTTTGTCGATAGTGTAGTTCAACAGTGTTTATCTGTTACATGTTTCGTACTGCTAACAAATAAAAATTTTCAGATCAGGTTTTGCATTATAAAATTTTGATGTATTATTGTTAACATGTTCAGTATGTTTAGAGTACTCTTCTGTATTCACCACACTAATGGCTGCAAAACTAACTAAAGGAAATATTTAAGTACAGCATAATAGTGTTGTTCTTGTCCACAGAACCGAGAATTGCAGATAATGCGGCGCTTGGAACATTGTAATATAGTAAAACTCAAGTACTTCTTCTACTCCAGTGGAGATAAAGTAAGTTGCCATAGACTGTAACACTACATCAGATGTTTTTTTGTAGTTTGTTGACTAAAACAGTAAAGTAAACCTATGGGGTAGGTGTTACTGTGCCCAGTAATTTTTATTAGTAATTTGTCACGTGAAATAGAACTGCCAGATTGTTTCCTTTAACAGGTTTTTCATGGTATTGAAATACATCATGTTAAAAAAAAAATATTACTTCCCTGCAAGCTGCGCTGCTACTAAATTGTAGGCTAGTTAGATTTTCTGTATGCCTTGATTGCAGTTTGAGGTGTATGTTGTTGCAGTTTCTGTTAAAATCTGTTTTTAAAGGAAGTTCGCAGTGAAGAATAAACCAGTATTGTGTATGGAAAGAACCAATGTATGTTATCTGCATAAAGTACCGACCGATGAAAACGTATTTCAATAGTGTGAGGTTATTGTTACAATACAATAAAGAAATGAACACTTGTAATTTGTCTGAACATCCCAGCGTAATTTCACCCCATTGACTCAAATTATTATGTGGATAGCATCAATGGTTTTTACCTGCAAATTCATAAGCTCATTGCTGAATAAGAGCCCTGAAGGCTATGGTTAAAATTGTGTACTTTCTGTGTGGTTTTAATTTTTGTAAAAATGGTTAGGTGTGCAATGAAAACAAACCGTTATTAAATATGAATTGTGCTTTTTAATATTAAAGATTCAGTTTTTTATACAGTTAAATATTTAGGAAGTAGTTGTTTGATAATTAGTTAATATACAATTATAAATCACAGCAGCTGTGTTTTTTGCATGTGTTAACTGGAGCTATGAATTGTTTTACAGAAAGATGAAGTGTACTTGAATTTGGTCCTGGAGTACATACCAGAGACTGTGTACAAAGTTGCTAGACACTACAGTAAATCTAAGCAGACTATACCTATTAGTTTTATAAAGGTAAGTGGTGACTAGTTTGTTTATATACATATTTTTTTTTAAAGCATTGTGGCATAATTTGTGTGTATTTTGAATTATTTTGTGTTGCAGTTTGTGTGTGTAGGTATCCCAACCAAGTCTCCTCATTTTATTTGCTTGTGTGTAACCCAACTTTCTGTCCATGTCTGCTGTTTATTGTGTAATTTCAAATAATTTTTGCATACTTTGTATTTAGTGTGTTTAGGGCAGCTTAAAAATAAATTTTGTTTTGCACATCACTCACATAGTTTATTAGGGCTTTGAGTCCTATCATAAGGAAGAGTTCAAGCAAGCAGTCCTGTTTGATGGCTACTTTAACTCCAGGGAGAGCTTGTAAAATCCCAATAAGTGCTGTCAAAAGTAAGCTTACACAAAAACCTTACGAAACTATAATAGTGAGTATACGACAGAACACTCTGAGAATAATACAAATTTTTGAACATAGCTTGTCTAAAATAATATAAATACACATGGAAATAAGGTACATCGTAGTCAAAATGTGTTGCTGTGCACTAGTCCAGGATAGTTTGCAGCTGAGTGAGATTACTTAAATATTTACAATAATATTTACTATATCTGGTGTGGGGCCACATTTCCTGTGTTCTTTTTATTTCCAGATTTTAAATGACCTATTGTGTTCCAGAAGTCGCATTAATGGCTTGTGACTTTCGAAGATACCTAGCAGTTCAAACAGTACAGTTTTTGTCGGTTACAATTACCACCGGAAAAATTTATGTTGTCTATGCCGTTAACCTCAACATGGGCACATCTAGTTAACCGTTGGATATCAGACCAGTAGTCAAGTTGTCACGTGTGTTTTGTGGCATGCCTGCTGTGACTCGTTATACTGCCTGTATGTATGACTCTCCCCCTGATTTATATCATGTAGACACTTATCTTGTGTATTTGCTATATCTGACAAAACTCAACAACAACAAAACCTGTGGTATTGTGAGCAGACCAAGGGAGTCAGGATATCTGTCCATAATGGCCAGTTCACCTGCTGTTGAAATGCAATTCCAAACCATGTGAGCGTAGGACTAATAGGAAGGTGAAGTCTTTTTGAAAAATTATGTTTGATTATAAATTTGCATTTTTTTGGAAATGTAAAGTATCCTCAAATGTCAGGATAAACTTATGCATTAACAGTATTTATTTGGAAATGTATTGTGCATCGTGCATTATCTTACATTCATCTTTGGGCTCTCTATTTACATTTGACAAACTGTGTTTGTTTTCTCGGATCTCTTTCATGCTGTCTCTTAACTTTTCCAGACCTACAGAAAAGTGAAATCCAATGAAGCAGTTCTCTCTTTCTCTCTCTCTTTCTCTCTCTTTCTCTTTCTCTCTCTCCCTTTTCCCATCTTTCTTTCTCTCTCTCTCCCTCTCCCTCCCTCTTTCTCTCTCTTTCTCTCTCTTTCTCTCTCTCCCTCTCCCTCTCTCTCCCTCTTTCCCTCTTTCTTTCTCTTTCTCTTTCTCTCTCTTTCTCTCTTTCTCTTTCTCTCTCTCTCCCTTTTTCCCTCTTTCTTTCTCTCTGTCTCTCTCTCTGTCTCTCTCTCTCTCTCTCTCTCATCCTTTCCAGCTTGTCTTACAGCAAATTTTAATCTTTTTGATTTGCCATCAAANCTCTCTTTCCCTCTTTCTCTCTCTTTCTCTCTCTCCCTCTCCCTCTCTCTCCCTCTTTCCCTCTTTCTTTCTCTTTCTCTTTCTCTCTCTTTCTCTCTTTCTCTCTCTCTCCCTTTTTCCCTCTTTCTTTCTCTCTGTCTCTCTCTCTCTCATCCTTTCCAGCTTGTCTTACAGCAAATTTTAATCTTTTTGATTTGCCATCAAATACGACATTTTGCAATAGCATAGTTTTGTATAACTTGAGCCAAATCTACTTGTGCAACACACTGCGAACTTTTGTTATAGTAACACATCGTTAACCTCCAAATTAATTTTAATGCACTTTGCTTAAATGTTGGACAGACCTGTTTGATGTCTTCCTCACTAGTGTCGGGGTCTTCCACTTCTTTTCTTGTCAAGGACACTACCAATCTCCATAAAGCTGTCATGTCATATCTTAATGAGGTTTGCAGAAGGTGGGTCGTTGTAAATTTTTTTGATAATTCTTGGTTCAAAGTGTATCTTTTTGTTGAGTTGTAAGGAATATGTTGAATGCTAAAGTTTACTCTGCTTTCAATTTAAGTAAGATTTTGTTGTGATTGTTTTATACACATGTAACGTTGGACGCTACAGTTACAGCCGTTTTTACGTTGCCACTCGACTATAACTTAACACTCGACTAGCTCAAGTCGGAGTAACACGAGACTCAATAAAATTGACGCCAATTAATTAAGAAATAGTCAATTTACTGAGTATGTATTATATACTTTTATTTACTATTGGAGTTACACATTTCACTTCCGAAGTTCTGAATATGCAGAGTACGAAACGTGCACAGATAAATAGACATGTGCAGAATATAGCCACAGTCGTTTATGGATTATTACGTTTCTAAAAAAACTGGCCCAAAGAAATAAGAAATGCCGCGACCTCCCATACCGGCGTAGAACTAATCTCGTAAGTTCCATTTTGCCGATGTGGGGGTTAGCATCATGCCCGATGTGGGCTAGGCGACTGATTTGAGTGGAGACTGACTTCCAACTGACTTTGCTGCCGACTGACTTTCAACTGACCTCGACTGCTTCAAGGGCGACAGGCACACGTGTATTTGTGCTGCCTATCACTCCCCTCCCCCCAGATAAGGGCCTGGCCCCACACGCTCTCCACACGAACTAAAACTGCGCCGTCAACATACAGATAAACAAACTTCTCTTACAAAATTTGTTGATGCAGTTTGAAAGTGTCTAAATAATGCTGATGCTTAACAAAAAATTAAAAATTACGACGTTCGAAACGAAACTACAAACGTCCGCTCGATAAACGTACTATCACGGTAAACGAACCACCACAGATTTAATTTAAAACCCGATAAAAATATTATGAAGCTTAGCAAAGCTAAAGAAAAATGAACGAAAAATGAAACACGTGTCCCGAAAATTAAGAATACTCCGCCATTACACACACTATTTTCTGGAAAATGAAATACACATGAACATTTATGACAATATAGACATAAAAAATAGGTAATGGTGTAATTAAAAACGAAATATAAATAATACAGCCTTTAATATGACCTATTGTGTACTACAGTCTCGGTAAAAGCTCCAGAATTAGTGAATTAATTTCTTTGACAAAGGTTATTTTATTCCACAATAGTCAGTGGTAGTTTTCAAACTCTTATGCAAACTTTTTATGTACTCAATAAAAATCAACAGTGTTTCACTGTTTTCGTTACATTTTTTAATACAATACATACTTGTTGGATTGTATTGGAAAGGGTTTATTCACGTCCCCCGTTATGCTTGAAGACTTATCAGGGGATGGCTTACAAACTACCTTATGACCTAACATGAACTAACACGCATGCCCTACCTAGGATTCAAACCCAGAACCTCCCACACCACAGACTGGCGGTGCACCAACAGTCTGTACCAATGGAGGTTGGCAATATATTCTTGTTAAACCATGTTTATTAGAACTAGTTAATGGATGGCTTGCTAATAAATTTAATATTTAAACAAGCTATTGGAATTTTGATAATACTGGAGAGTGAAGAGATTTGGACAGCTGTTTAATATTGGGCCTTGAGAGCCAAACAGGGTGAAGCAAGGTGAAAATGGAGCAGCGCCAGAATATAAGGGCAGGGGGAATGGGAGATCCCCCAAGAAAACTTGCTGACAAGTGCCATCGTCCAGCGTAATTTTCACGCGTGTAAATCTGGGAGTGACCCCACTGGAAATCAACTTCATTCACCTTGGTGGGAGGTGACCGCTATAGCCGTTGCACCACCATGTCCCCTTTGGTAATACTGTGTTTCTCTTTCCATGAATTGAGTTTAAACCCTGCAAGTTCACCTGTTTTACAAAATCTGTTGCTTTACTTTCTCACTTAGGTTTAGACCAGTGGGGGCCAACCTTTTTTGAAAATGTTAAATTAAAACTTTTTTCTGAAAGCATGCAACCAAAAATGTCTATTGTTATTCTAAAAATAAATAACTGAAAATTCTGTACTCATATTATATTTTATTAGTACTGATCAGTACCAATTATTTGAACTGATAACTTAATATCTAAGTAACAATTATGCTAGTACAACTTGTAATGTAATCTTTAATAAAATATAATAAAGTACAAACATTTCTCGTACCACTAAAACTACACCCGCATGTCAGAAGTGGCACGCGTGCTGTAGGCTGGCCATCCCTGGTTTAGACTGGTTTGATTGAGCTGTATGTGACTGTCCAAATTAAACCTACATACAAGGATTATTAAAGTTACTGGATTTAAATTTCAATATAAAATATTTGGGTGTTTTGCAGCAACATTTAATTAAAAACAGTATTACTTCAGTTTTTGCCAAAAAATATCCATTTGAATCAATTGAATAAAACGTATTATAATCAAATAAGATAATTTTGTTTGCAAATCAGGCTTGTGAAATGTTAATTGCTTGGCTTTGCTAATAAGTCACCATACTCTTTTTGCTCGAAATATTTGTATGCTCCTAATTGAAAACAATTTTACAATGTGCTCTTTATATTCTTTGTGAACTTAGCTTCAGCTGTAATGAAATTGGTTGATTGTACAAATAGCATTAGTGCAGTTCTTTGAAGTGCGTGCAATTAGTGCGACAGGTTTCTAACATTCTGAAATCAAGACCTTTTTATTTGAGTACATTTATTAGTTCTTACTTTATTGTGCATCTCCATTCCTCAGATTTACAATAAACCATATGTACATTAGTGACAAAATTTTGTGTGTAATTTATTGTGTAGTTTATTCCCAAACATTGAGTGGAGAGTAGTGTGTGAATTCTCCACTTAATGCTTAATTTATTGTATGTCAGGAGTCTTAAATTCCTGTCACACTGTCAAATATTTCCATCAAACTGCTTCAAGTGAAGTTGGTCAAATAAAATTTGATGACTGTGACATTACCAAAATGTCATTATCGCCATCATGTTATCTGGAAATGTTGGATAGCTCTGGTTTTCATCAAACATTTTGAAAATTGAACTGGTTCAATAAATATTAATGTTTGACGGTTTCAGCCAATCAGAATCATGGATGACAAAAATAGCTATTTCCAACATCGTAAAACTAAAAAATGGTGAACAATCGCTGGAAACAAAATAATATTATAAAGATAATTTATATAGAAGTTCTTTGAACATCAATGCTATTTGAAATCTTTAATTCACAATAATAAATTCAGAGGCATTAAATTTCATTGTGCATGAAATCTCTCTAATAAATAAAATTTTAATTTAGTAAACAAAATTCATTACATTTCTTTCTGTAGCGGAGTACTTGAAAACGCAAGCGGTATGTTTTTTTGAAAATAATTTTTTAATAAAAATTCAGGCAAGTTCCTTTCAGTAAAAAAAATTTGACAATGTGGCACATTTTCAAATACATTCAAGATTATTTGATCCAATTTGTCAAATGTAAAAATTTGATGGGTTGTATTTTGCCTTCATTTGAAGGCAAAAATTTGACAGTGTGACATGGGCTTTAGTTCATAGAAAGTAAAGTGACACATGACATTGATACATGTCCTGTAAAGGGCACATATAATAGGTCCTCAGACAGTGGAAATAATGCTCTCGTTGATAATGTATTATGTAGAAATTCTTTCATCAGCAGTTGATGTATTGTGTGTGAAAAGTTCTCATGTACATAATCTAATTATCAGTGTGTGTGTTTCTGTATTGCTGGTATAGTGTGAGGAAGTGTTTTACAGTGGGAAAATTATTTGAACAAGAAGTTTGCAGGGCGGGAAGCAGTGGCAGTGATGGTTGATGCAACTTAAATGCATACCTGTAACTGCAGGTCGTCTAATTGAACACAATTTCCTGTGTGAATTATACACTCCGATGTTCAGAGTGTTGTTGAGCAATATCCATAAAGCACACATTATTCCACACAAGTTCTCCATTTCTTTTTTCTGCTAGGTAGTGAGATAAATCAATGTTTTTGAGGAAACGCTATCAGTTTTTCAAATGCAGTAATTTTAAATACTGGAGTCAGTTTTTGTGTGTGTGTGTTAAATTTTACACTGAATGATTGTTTTTCGTATAAATTTACATAAGACATTTCACTAGTTAGGGTACAAACAAAATATATTTATTACTTGTAAATCCTATTCTTTGCTTATGTAGCAGAAGTTTTGGTATGAATGGATACTTATTAGAATTAAGATTAAACAGCTGTTTTACTGGTCATGTTTTCATTATGACATATAATGACTGGCATCATACCGACACAATGAACCTGAACTAAGTGTGATCTCATCAGTTACCAGTAAGTCTGTTTGTTATGTTTAAGACTATTTTTACAAGCAATATTTGCACTATAGTCAGTAGTTATGTGATAAAAAAAAATTTCCCGGAGACACAAGTTACACTGCTGGCCGTTAAAATTGCAATACCAAGAAGGATGTGTGCTATCAAAACCATATTTATTAGACAGAATAACTAATGAGGGGAATCTCTAGAAAATATTGTAATGCTTCAAAAGTCATTCTGTCTATAGGGAAGCAATGTGACTGGTCCTCCTAAGGCTGTGCTATGCTTTCCTGTATAGTTGAATTCCTCACATATTATATCTGTAACAGTAGGATATTATTACACACAATTTAAGTCAATGAATTAACTTCAGGTGCCTCTGTGTATTTTTTTTTTTTTTAACTTTCCCCTTAAGGAAACTGTGCAGGAAAGCCATAAAAATGCTGTTCTCAACCATTTTCACTACAGTTTTTTTTTTTAATATATTTAATATAGTAAAAGTAAATAGTAGTAGCTGTAGATAAGTTTTTTTTCCCTGGCGAAAAAAATAGTAGGGATTCCCAGACCATTTATTTACTGAGAGAGGCATATACCTGCAAGCACTGATTTTACAGATGATATTTTACTGCTTGGGAGTCCACTTTCTACCTAAACCTAAACACAGTTGACATGATTACTCTTGCAGCTCAGTATGACATACAGAACATGTGTGGTCCCACCACAGGCAGTAATAACCGCTGCTACGCGACACATGGTATTGAGAGGAAGATACTTTGGATGCCCATCTGGGGTATTTTTTCGCTCATGCTGCTTCCATGAGTGTCCGAAGTTCGTCTATAGTGGCTGCAGGGGTCCTATGGCAGGCAAGTTGTCCCACAATGGACCACACATTTTTGATTGGGAGTTGGCGTGATCCTGTGAACATGCAGACCAAGGAAGCAGTGTGACATGATGATCATCCAAAAGCAGTTGAACAATGTGTGCCATGTGTGGTCATGCTTTTTCCTGTTGGCATAGGGTCCCAGGCTGGCCCTGAAGATATGGTACAACAATAAGCTCTAACACCTCCATTATGTAATGGTTGCTGGTATGAGAGATGTGAACTAGGCTGAAGCGGGACTGGAATCTGATTGCACCCCTTACCATAATTGTACTCTAGGTGCTGGGCCAGTATGATGATGCACAATGCAGGACTCTTCCAAGCATGTGCCATGGTACTGTCAGACCTATGCCACCATTTTGGTGCTACAAACAGAAGCTGGGTTCTTTGGAGAAGATAATGGCATGCCATCCGTCCCTCCATGCCCGATGTTCCACACGCCATTGCAGCAAAAGGGCACCTGTGGTAAGCAGTAATGGGCACCTGGTCAAGATGCCCTGATGCTGCAGGCGATGATGAACTGTGCGTGTAGATGCAGATTGATGTGCCACATGCCTGAATTCCAGAGTGAAGGTGTTTGATGTAGCTGTATGGTCTGCAATCACCATGTTCATCAAATGTCTGTCCTCGTGCTCGTTGGTGCAACAGGCCAGTTGGCTTCCACTCAGTCCGTCCCTCTGCAACCCTCTGATCCAGTATGCACTTTACTTAGGTTTGCATTTCTTCCAACATGAGACCAATTTTGCAGTAGAATAATCCACAGTTCCGATAGACCACGATTCTCCCACGGTCAAAGGCCAAAACCTGTTTGTATGATCGTCATGTTCTTCAATGCAACATACTCATTCTGAACACAAATGGTGGGGAAACACAATGCCACTACCTCTCAACTGCTCCCTGTCCTCCACTTACGAGTATATACAGCCTATCAGTGTTACCATTTGCCCACGTGCTGCGCCACTCGGCTCATTGCCGTACCCTGCTCTTCACATTCCCCTCAATGTGAGGTCCTTCTGGTGTATCCTTTTTTGTGCTGCAATTTGAATGGCCAGCAGTGTAGTTTGTATAAGATTATGGATTTTTCTCATAGTTAATAAACCTTTTAAGGTAGAGTAAAATTAGCTATGCAAAAATTAAATCACCGAAAAGCTGAAAACTGTCCAGTCTGAGATACTACAGTGGAATATTTTCCTAAACAAATTATTGACTTAATCATAAAATATGTATATGCTATTGTGCATATTTCAGCCAGAGGTGTGAAAAAACTGAAGTGCATATTATGAGCGGGCCTGTCAACAGGAGAGGGTGGATATGACTAGATGGTGGGGTGGCTTGGAAGGATGAGTTTAGAAAATTAAACACTTGAAAATCAAAGGCCAAAAACTTACCCAAATTCACTATGCATCTTTTTTAAAGTAAATTGTGTGGCAGTGTCGTGTTCCTAAATAAAGCATTTAATTATATGTAATAATTTTAAATTAAATATGAACTAACAGTATGATTTATTGCTGGCTTTTTTAAGTCTTATTAGTGATGAGTGTTGTTGAGCCTGCAGCCTCTGCCCCTGCCTCTTTAACAGTTCTGTAGGCTGTTCACTGTGCCGTAAGAACTTTTGAAAGAAACCTTTTTATAAATTACAGCTTACAACTGTATTGCACACCAGCATGCAGGTTCCAAGTGTTAAGTTGGCAGCAAAATAATAAAAATAGTCCTTAACACTTAATGTTGTATTAAGAGTGTAATATTTAAATTTATGCCTACTGAATTTAGTATTTCTTGTTTTATACACATTAGAATATGAATTTATATATTGGTGATAATTTAACTTCCTAACAATTGCATGCTTTTTCTTGGATGTTGCATCAATAAAGTGATAATAGGGCCATGGCAATGCTAATTTTACATATCGCTGGAGCATACGTAATGAGAAGTAAACATACATCATAAGCAGGCCTTCCAAAACTGCTCAAATAACTGTGAACAGTGTATAGTAATGTATGATTTAAAAATACACATTTGCAAAAAAATTATTGATTTTATATATTCTTACTGAAAAGGAACCCCACTTTCACATCAGCAGCTTGAATTTTCACAACCTGTACACCAAAATATGTAACTGTGTTCATAAAAAATCCTAAAACAAATCCTCTTGCTGCCCATAAATGACTGAATCGGATAAAAGATCCTACCTTGGCTTTTGACAACCTAAGTTATTACTAAGTTTTACTAAGGAAAGTGTTTAAATACATTAAAAAAATTAGTGTGCTCAGTACAGCATTAATAAGAACACTGCGTTGCCAGAAGTCATGAGACACCCATTGCTCTTGTTTCAGAGGCATCAGCCTTGTAACTATCAGAATACTGTCTGGCTCTATCCTCACTATTATTACACTTGTGTTACTTTATTACATTATTTCATTAGAGTTAGAGCCTAAGCATGTATTATTATAGATTATAGTGATTTCATTTAATTTTCGTTATTCCCTACCTTTATCAAGTAACTTAATGCTAAGGAATAAAAGATTATTTGTTGAATACATGATAATTTTTTTTAAAGACACTAGATTCCAAGCAGAGCCCAAGTTGATTAATTTTCAACATTATTTGCCTTATATGGGAGACTGTTGCATAATTTTGTTGAGCGTTTTAGAAGACAGGATATGGTAATAAACTTATACTTAAACATTTTTGTTGACTCTAACAAATATTCTTTATGCAAAGAATATTTTTGAGAATTCCTGTGGGGCCTCTCTTGGAGTCCAAGACTCATAAATTTTGACACTTGTAGGTTATTTCACGATAGTTTTAATAACAGCAACAACTATAGTAATAGTTATGGTAGTTCAAGTTTTGTATCATTCTTGATACTGTACAGAATGCTGGTGTAAAATAATTGTATTGAGTATAACTACGGGATAGTGTGTGCTATTGTGCAAGATTTAAAACTTCAGGTAACTAAATAGATTGATTGGTTTTTTGCATTGCAGTTGTATATGTACCAGCTGTTTCGGAGCTTAGCATACATTCATTTCCTGGGCATCTGCCACCGTGACATCAAGCCTCAAAACCTGCTCCTAGACCCAGAGACAGGAGTGCTCAAATTGTGCGACTTTGGCAGCGCAAAGCACCTGGTCAAGGGTGAGCCGAATGTGTCGTACATCTGCTCACGCTACTACCGTGCCCCTGAGCTCATATTTGGCGCCATTGACTACACTACCAAGATTGGTTAGTATTCATTTCTGTTGCTGTTTTGCATGCTTTTTATGTTAATTATTTGAATTTTTGGTGTTGCAAGGGAGCATAAGAATAGCTTGCTCCCCAATCAGATTTTGTATTTGTATGGAATACCATTCAACTTGTATGCATTACTTGTAAGAACTATTTTCTTTCATTAATAATGTTTAGATCACGTAGTTTTTGCATTATGGCATTTCAAAACACAATTTTAGGGTTTTAAGAAGTACAGATAAAATAAACAACATTTTCAGAAAATTCAACAAGGCTGATTGAAAGGTTATGTCTTAATTCATTTTAATGTATGCTTAGCAAAATTTATTTTACAAAAAAAAATTATGTACAACTAACTATAAATCCAAAAAATGCAAAACTTCCCTTATTTTGAGCACCCCCACCCCCATCCATCCAATTTTTTAACATGTAAACCAAATTTCACTAAACTCTGTATACATATAGTACTAAGTAAGGACTCCTGATTTTTATAGTTTTCGACCATGCCGGTCACTTTCAAAATGGCGGCCATTTCAAATTTAGGATATGTTGTATTTCAAACTATTGGACTGATTTAAACCAAAGTTTGTATGCTGACAGCACAAAATGTAAGCATTGAATTTGGAGAAAAATGTTGTTGGTATGTCATTTTGAAAGATAGTACCACATGAAAAAATTTATTTTTAAGTTATATATCAAATTACTCAACCAATTTTTGCCAAATTTGGCACATAAGTAATACTACAAAAGGCCAGGTAAATATAAGTAATTGAACTTTATAAAGCACTTATTTTCAAAATGGTAGTCATATAGCTATGTTAGTTTTGTATGTTATATCGTTGAAACAATGTAATTAATTCCAATGAAACTGTGTGTGCTGGTTTTATATATTTCAACCATTAAAGGTGTCCACACAAAAACTATTTTCTCCACCAGTTTGTTGAATAGTATCACACGAAAAATTTAAATTATGCAATATCTTCAAAAAACAACTGATTTCTACCAAATTTGGCAAGTAAGTAGTGTTATGACAGGTCATGTAAACTGATAAACTGAGAGTATCAGACACACAAATTTTCAAAATGGCGGCCATGTAAAAATTTTAGCTCAGAATTTTTTATTTATGAAACTACAATTTCAACTTAACTTTGTATGTTACAGTATTAAGTACAGGATGAGTATAAAAGAATACCCCAACTTTGAAGGTTTATAATATCAAAACCAAACAAACCACAACCTTGATTGACAAATCAAATGAACCGTAGAACCGTGAAGTTTGTTTGCCATAATTCATAAATGTTCAATGTGACCACCATGATCAGACCGAACGACATCTACATGATAATCAAACTCGTTCCATGCTCTCGTCAGCATGTCCGGTGTTACAGTTTGGATGGCGTTCGTAAGCACATTTGTGTTTCATTTTTCATTAGTACAAAGTTTATTACAATGCAAGTTACTTAACAAATATTTTTAACAATGCATGTGCTCTTTGGTGATTTCATTTTAGTTAAAACCTTGTTCGTAACTGCAGATAGCTGGAAACATGCTTTAAATTTTTAGTCTCACACACACCCCTCAGAAAATAATCATACTCTCAAACGCCTTGCAAAATAGGGACTCGCAAACTTTGTTTATGAATTCAAGCTAGGTTTATGAGATATTTGAGTCACAGTCTGCTCTTATACACAAGGAGTTTGCGGGACTATAAACAATATGTTTAAGAATGCCACCATGAGTAATGCTCTACATTATTATATTCTCAACTATATGCATTATATTATGAGTGGGTTTTTATTGTCATATGACGATTACAGTAAACTATCAAGGGGAAATTCTTTCTTAGTATTGAGGTTTGGAAGGGGGCCTGGAACAAATTGGCCCATTTGCTAATTCCTGTGGTTGGCCCTGTGTTCTGTCAGCGACCTGTCTTGTGCTCAAAGTGTTGTGGATGTGTGATACAGAATGTGTGACATTGTTTTTTTCAGATGTGTGGAGCGCTGGGTGTGTTCTGGCAGAACTGCTGCTGGGGCAACCCATCTTTCCTGGTGATTCGGGCGTGGACCAGCTGGTGGAGATAATCAAGGTTTTGGGTACTCCGACTCGGGAGCAGATTCGCGAGATGAACCCCAACTACACAGAGTTCAAGTTCCCTCAGATCAAGTCGCACCCTTGGCAAAAGGTAGGGAAGGTAATAAGGCTAATCCTGCCACTGTAAATCACTTCATGTGTAACCTAATCAAAGATGTGACATCAATTATTACTGATATTAGTCAATGTTATTAAAATTCCTGACATTAATATGTTTGCCCACAAGTTTCATTATGGCTGGTTGCACTTAGGGGCCTCGCAGAATTCTAAATTAACACACATTTTCCAAATTCCAAAATATATTGCCTATCACCATATCTTAACCTTTTGACAGGGTATTTCAGATTTTTTTTTGGTTCACTTAGTGTATTTTGGGTACATTACTCACTTATAAAGTATAGTATCAATGAGGGAAAGGAAAATCATAAAATTGAGATATAATTAAAATAACAGCAAACCATGGCAAAATGCTTGTTCACTGTAGAATATTACTCCAACACAAATTCACAACCTATTCACAAAAAACGAGTACATAAATATTTTATTATAGATAAAATAAAAACACTCCTTGCATAGTACAAATTTTTTCCACAAAGTTTCTAGTATTAGAGCTGTCGAGTTTTTCTAGAGGGAAGTGGCATAAACCTCTTTGTTTTTGTCTTCTTGGCAATCTAAAAATTGCTGTCAACCGATATGTGTACACAAAGTTGGTTTCAATGTAGCTGTATTTTCGATGTACCACCTGTCACTGTTCATTGTGCAAAATACATATGGTGTGGCCACACTGCGGTGTTTACGCATGTATCTTTTTGCACCCACTAAATGTTTACATAGCAGTATTTGCATTCTGTTAAGTTTATCAATGTAAATAGTAAAGAGACAACTAAAATTACTATCCTCATTAATTATCACAAAATCTAACTACAAATCACTGAAGAGGAGAAAAGTAAAGTTGGGAGTATTTACAAATACTGCGTGAATGTTTAATGGGTAATTATTTAATTGACCTAAAAAAAAATATTCATCTTTTATATTTATGTATTTACTTTAGTAATATCACCAACATTTTTGTTTAAAATTGCCTGTTTTAAAATAATAAAATAAATGTTAGCCGGGATTCTGCTCATGAAAAAGACAGATGCTTAGCAATTCGAGTCGATATATTGAATTGTACATGCAGCGATAATCTTTCAACCTAGCTTCCGATTAATTTATAAGTTCCCTCGTTTGAAAGTAAAGTTTTATTTACGTTTGTGGAGTCAACAACGTGATTTCCGCAAATAATTTTAACTATTGTGAAATAAATGAAAGTTAAGGCTGTATAACATATGGGAAATCGTAAAACTGACTGTTTGTAAGAGTTTTCATAGTAAAATAAGCTAAACATTGTGATTTTGGAAAAAGTTTTAGTAAGTAATTTCACTGTTGTTTCGTGAATATGGGACATATTACAGGATTTAGTTAATAATTATAATTTCTCCATATTTTGTGGTTTACAAAAATTTCTAGGCCTTATCTATTGCGATTGCTTGGATATATCTTGATCAAATTCCAAAAAACAATTTCCAAAAGCAAACTGCATTTCTAACTTGCACCTGCTAATAGCCAACAATCTGAAAAATCTAAATCAATTAAGGCACCACACTTCTCATTCATGCCCACCTTCTCTGCTTTGCCCACTTTCCAACGGCTCTCCTTTGTAGCATGGGCGGTGTTACTGACGCCAGATGTTTACGAATTATCGCAACACCACTGTCTCATCCAAACCCAATTATTCTGTGCGCTTGACACGTTATGTCTCGTCACCTTGAGCAGGGTTTGAACCTAGGACGACTTGTTTCCCGAGCCCTCCAGCACGTACCCAGGCAAGGGGCATCCAAGCACACAGCATTCAAGGCTGTCTACACCAGTATGTCAGACGTCACGTGTCAACCACCCCCGCATGAGATAGAAGCCAGCCAAGCAGCCCAGCGCTGCCTCTAAGCTCGCGGGAGCCATGCAACCTGCATACAAGGAAAACCGCACTTCCCAGTCTCCCCTGAGAGAATACGGCATTTGCCGCTATGGGAGGAGCTACAGCTCGAAGGTACCAGACTGGCCGAAGGGAGCCGAAGGACCAGCAACTGACCATCCGTATAGGCGAGCGCACAGCTCCAAAACGCCAGTTGATACTCAGCAACTCGCTCTATCACCTCGTGTGCTGGAGCTCTCTGCTTACCGCCTTCCTCACAAAGGACCACTGCTATCTTCAGAAGTCTTCTAGACCCTCGTTCAGCAACCCATGAAGAAGTCTTCAACCCCCTTTTACACTCACTATAACTTTGGTAGTGAACCGCGAGTCCCTTCTGAACAACAGCATAGAATTAGTTATCATAGCTACCTAGCCGTATCTGCTCTTGTTTAGTTTAGACCCAGGCCCCCTTCACCTAGCTTACTGTAGTTTACTTCATTTACAGTTAATTGATAGTTACGAGTTAGTACTGGCCACCGTGTCTATTCCTCTGGGCAATAAACACGTGATCTTACCTAACCCCGGAGTACTTATTTTTCTACGGTGACTGTGACTTTCATCCCAATAGAAGTCAAACCTACTAAGGAAAAGCAGGAGACCGCGTTTTAAAACTCCTTTTACCGAAACTAGTGTCAGACTGTGGGCTGTCTTAATCGCGTGCACGTACATCACAAAACACACCCATACTGTGGACCAGGTACGCAAAGGTACCTGGTGCGCACGTACAGCAGAGCCCCAACCACTATTAACTCAATCCACAAAGCAGCTAGACATCCAGATCAGCCGACCCACTCCATCCACCGGGTTATCTTCGCCAGTTGGAGCAATAGGACTGGGTCTGGGTGGCCTAGTCCCGACTGGCTGCACACATAGCTAGGGAATTCGTCGCCTGCCATATGCCCTTCACCAATAGGAGTGGTGCAAGGTGGAGAATTAAGAGGGCAGCTACTGCCTCTGAACCCATTTGTTCTGCAACCCAGTGCCATCTGCCCTCAGCAGTCTATCCCCACGGGAACGAGCTCAAGTTGCCTGACTACTGGAGAGGCCTCACCTCCCAGTTCCTCCCAGCTCCCTCTTCCAGCCACCCCACAAGACCACAGGCATCGCCAACCCGTGCTTAAGACCTACCAGACCCACCAGGATCACCAGCCCACCACCGCGGGCACCCACCAGCCCACCACCGCGGGCACCCACCAGCCCAGCCAGCCACACC